>JAVIAB010000025.1:48744301-48899301 GCA_032433765.1 Megaustenia siamemsis | reverse complement strand
TATCATCATTCATCATAAGCAATCGAAATATCGAAACACGATCCGGATGAAAAACACAGCTCACGGTGTACACAGAGCGCTAAACTCAGTAGCTCCAGCAGAAAGTCGCACTTGGAATATGAGGAAACTGTAACAAGGAACACTTTTCAGACTGTGCCTCAATGTCTCCTGCCGCCTATCCGTCGTATTACCCGGAAGTCCAATGATGTATTTCTTGTTGTAAATAGGTATGACTTTGTATTGAAGTGTAGGGGATGGCTGTCCCAATATTTGGTTCGACTTGTTGTAAATATGTATGGCTTTGTATTGAAGTGTAGGGGATGGCTGTCCCAATATTTGGTTCGACTTGTTGCATCGGATGTCTATTTCTTTATCGATATTTTCATCTTCACAAATTGCTGTTCACAGACATTTAAAGTTTCTTACTCTGTCTATAATTTTGAGATGGATAAGTTTTAGTGCAGACAAAAAAAAACTTGCAAATTCTCGAAACTGATCCGGGCATTTTGACTCAGTACTAAGTGCTTGTGAAAAGTAACACACAACACAAGAAGAGATAGAATACCAAATGAAACCATATGAAAAATGGTAGAAATAAAACCCTGCCAAGAATATATAGAAACAACAGAATTGGAATCCAGTGATCACTGACCAAACAACTTGATGATTTAGACTTTGCTGATGACATATCTCTCCTATCACACAGCCATCAACAGATGCAGGATAAAATGAGTATAATTGATGAGAGATCACAACAGCTAGGACTGAAGATTAATAGAGATAAGACCAACATTGTGAGAATTAATACAGTTGGCAATAACCAAATAAAACTAGGAGAAATACCTCTACTAGACATACAATCTTACATATATCTGGGCAGTAATATAGATAAAGAGGGAGCAACAGAAAATGATACCAAAATAAGGATATCAAAAGCAAGAGGAGCTTTCATTGCACTGAGAAACATATGGAAATCCAAAGAAATTAGGTTAAATACAAAAATAAAAATGTTCAACTCAAATGTTAAGTCGGTCCCATTATATGGCTGTGAAACCTGGAGAACAACAAAATTGACAATCACGAAGATACAGACTTTCATTAATGGATGCTTACACAGACTAAAAGGATGGAAATGGCAGGACAAAATCACTAACATAGAAGTTCCATAACATATGGAAATGTACTAGTCAAACACCAGTGGATAAAGAGATACAGCGAAGACGATGTCGCTGGATAGGACACACACTACGGAAGCCAACTGAGAGTATTACACAACAGGCCCTTTTTTAAATCCCCAGGAGAAAAGACAAAGAGGAAGACCAAGGAATTCTTGGAGAAGACAGAGAGAAGCAGAGATGAAGATGATGGGGAAGACATGGAATGAACTTAAAAGAATTGCAAAAAACAGAACGACTTGGAAAGTGTTTGTTGAAGACCTATGCTCCACTGGGAGCTAAAAGGTAGAAGAAGAAGAATATATAGAGTAACAACAACTTAAATGGTTGGACCACCTGGTCAGAATGAATCCTCACCAATCACCATCAAGGGCGTTCTTCTAGGAATGCATGGAAAAAGACCAAGAGGAAGACCCAGAAGAAGATGGATAGATGCAGTGACAGAGACAAGTAACAACAAAGGAAAATCACTAATTCAGACAGTTCGAGCAGCTCAAGAACGACACATGATATAAACCACGACACCTTTTAGGTATCAGTGAAAAGAGAAAAAGAAGAAGATGGATACTAAGTGCACTTTCCAAACGTCCACCGCAGCTTCCACCTGGAGACCTTCTCACATTCTCCCAACTTCCTCTGGTGAATACTTCCTCCGTAATCCACCAACAATCAACTTCCCGATCGGATCAACGTGCCAAATAATTCTTTATGTGCTTTCTGTTCTTGATATGTGTTTGTTTTCCCCAAATCTGACCCAAATACCTATGTCTGTTTAGTATGTATGTGAGTTTGACCTCAGCGTTTGCCAAAGAAAAATATGCATTTATTTATTTATATTATTTTGCAATACGTAACGTGCAATGGGTCGAGTTAAATTAATTGTTCCTTTCCCGTCACGGCTCTTTGTTTCCATTTCAAAGTGGCACTTTAGATCAAATCTTGGAAATTTAACACAATTTATGGATGAAGATGTCATGAAACTAGTACATTCCACTTATTCTTAAAAAATGATACTGCAGGGAAGTGGTTTCAATCTGTGACATCTAATGAAGAACTATTGATTAACTAAATCTAATGAAGAAAGGAAGATTATAAAACAGGCTAATCTAATGAAGAAAGGAAGATTATAAAACAGACTAATCTAATGAAGAAAGGAAGATTATAAAACAGGCTAATCTAATGAAGACAGGAAGATTATAAAACAGGCTAATCTAATGAAGAAAGGAAGATTATAAAAGAGGCTAATCTTATAAACAAGGAAGATTATAAAACAGGCTAATCTAATGAAGAATGGAAGATTATAAAACAAGCTAATCTAATGAAGAAAGGAAGATTATAAAATAAATTAGAAAAAGGCAGCCCTGATATGTGGGGCATATGTCGAGAAGAGGTGAGTTGTAATACTTTATGACAACAAAATGAAACGGGTGCTGTGACAAGCGAACATGAAATGGACCAGGATGATATTCTGAATGCCCTCAAGGATGCAAGCTAATGATTCAAAGAATGAGAATGAGTTTATAACCATGTCCAGACCACAATAATATCAGGTCCAAAACATGATAAGCCAGGAAGTAGCGCTACGCGGGGAGACACAGAAGAATAACAAATCAACACAGAACTGGATTCGTCAGTCTCACAAGGACAGACATACTTGTGAGGACATATGAACACTTCTGGACGTGTCTGATATGTACTCAAGTTGATCCATCCACTAAGCTGAACACTTCTGGACGTGTCTGATATGTACTCAAGTTGATGCATCCACTAAGCTGAACACTTCTGGACGGGTCTGATGTGTACTCAAGTTGATCCATCCACTAAGCTGAACACTTCTGGACGTGTCTGGTGTGTACTCAAGTTGATCCATCCACTAAGCTGAACACTTCTGGACGTGTCTGATGTGTACTCAAGTTGATGCATCCACTAAGCTGAACACTTATGGACGTGTCTGATGTGTACTCAAGTTGATCCATCCACTAAGCTAAACACTTCTGGACGTGTCTGATGTGTACTCAAGTTGATCCATCCACAAAACTAAACACTTCTGGACGTGTCTGATGTGTACTCAAGTTGATCCATCCACTAAACTAACCACTTCTGGACGTGTCTGATGTGTACTCAAGTTGATCCATCCACTAAACTAAACACTTACCCACTACGGCTTCATTTTCGAAATCGTGTCATTGTTTTTAAATTAGGTAAAGGTAAAGTACGATGGTAGCTGCGATAGCTCAGTGGTTAGTGAACTGGACTACAAAGGACAAGGGGTAGGGTTCGATCCCAACTAACGGCTTCCAGGTTCACCCAGTCTTAAATGGGTACCGGATTTTTTTTCTGGGAAAGTAAAGCGGCACGGGCGTAATACCAACCACATTACCCCAAAAATCATGTGCTGAAGGTCTGTAAAATTTATGGTCACTAACACCATATTCCCTAAACGCCACTTGGCGTGACGGGGGCACTTTACTTTACTTCTTAAAGTACGAGACTTGAACCGGCGTCTTAGCACGCGAGTTTCCACCCATATGTGCTCGACCGCCTATCCAGAAATGTTCGGAGATTTCTGGATAGTGTCGCTTCAAGCATCTAAACTCACGATGCGAGGCGACATTCCTCACCCTCCCTGGGTAATACCATGGTACCCATTTCTGCCAACGGCTGGGTAGACCGTGGGAGTAATAATTGTTTTTCCAACCACGTACAACTCACACTGATCACAGCGGGAATCGAACACGGGTTGTCCGAACGTCGGTTGTCCGGTCGGGTGGTTTTCCAAACTAGGCTACTGAGGCACCCTTTTTTTTTCTTTAACTAATTCAGCAACAACAACAAGTATAATATTTTAAAAATCGGGAAATTCCAATATTTTCAAACGAATAGTTTCCCGTGGAACGTTTCATACCACAGAAGTACTTTTATATTCTTAGTAAATACGTGTCCAGCACATTTTTCGAATTAAATAAATATTTCATGAAACGATGCAATGCCTTTCGATACAGACACCATAATCTAAAAACATAAAAACACAAACGCATTTATAAGGGGATAGGGGATTTTTTGCTGGTAGAAAGAAAATGTAAATTGGTCGGTGTTTTCAAAGAGATAGAATTCTGGAAGAATTAGCAAAGAATTATCAATAAAATTACGAAAGAATTGTTAAAGAATTATCAAAGTATTACCAAAGAATTATAACAAAATTATCGAAAACTACCAATGAATTATCAAAGAAATTAGCAAAGAATTATCACAAAATTATCGAAAACTACCAATGAATTATCAAAGAAATTAGCAAGAATTATCACAAAATTATCAAAAACTACCAATGAATTATCAAAGAAATTAGCAAGAATTATCACAAAATTATCGAAAACTACCAATGAATTATCAAAGAAATTAGCAAGAATTATCACAAAATTATCGAAAACTACCAATGAATTATCAAAGAAATTAGCAAAGAATTATCACAAAATTATCGAAAACTACCAATGAATTATCAAAGAAATTAGCAAGAATTATCACAGTTTGCTAATTTTTTCTTCTTGTGTACCTCCCACCACCTAATATCCATTTTTTGCATTTTATTTTCATTCGCCAGATTTTACCTCTGACGAAGTCCCAAGAGACTAGGAAATGAATCTTGCCTGTTAATCCATTTTTCCTTGGCACCTGTGTGCACAGGGGTCCCTTGCCGCACAGGCAGATAACTCCGACTGTGGAGGTACTTATATTTTTTTCCGTCGATGAGTAATTGACGTTTCAAGCCGGGCCTAGCTGCTGATCCCAGGGGTGGTTGCCGCAGAGAGAAATCATAAATAAAAATCCCAACCGGTGTAGCTCTCTGTCTCAAGGCCGGCGTCTTGCCTCGATACCAACAAGTCCACCATTTTCTTTTTTAGTTTTTTGCATATAAAGAACATGATAAAAATTGTTTGCAACTGTTTTATTTCAGTAAACACGAGAATAAGAGTTCTTTGTTTGCAGCCAGTCTCGTCGTATAGACGTGAATGATTGACAATGAACAAGAAAGAAGAACGCTGGAAGCTACAGACTTTAAGGTTTTACAGAGAAAATTGTGAGAATACCGAGTGATAAAATTGTGAGAATACCGAGTGATAAAATTGTGAGAATACCGTAGAATATTCTGAAAAGTAATCTTCATCATCTGGCATACCAGCTGGCGTAGGCGATCATGTCCTTTCATAATTCTGTCTTCATTGTATCGTACAAATTCTGATCTTGCTTGTTTCATCATCATCATTGAGTGCCGTCTCCGCATCGAAGGTTGGCTACCATGGAGCGCCATTCCACCCTGTCTCTTGCTTTGATGGTGCAGATTGTCATAGGCTGACTTGTCCATCTTTTGATGTTACTCGTCCATGTTAGTCTTGGTCTGCCTCTGCCTCTTTTACCTTGTATTTTCCCTTCCACTATTACTTTTAGTAGGCTGTTGTGTCTTTTAACATAACCCCAAAATTTAGTTTGTCTTGTTTGAATTTTGTTTAGTAGTCCTCTTTTCATTTTTGGTTGTTTTAAAACTTCATCGTTTGTTTTCTTTTCTTTCCATCCAATTCTACTTATTCTTCTATCAATCCACATTTCAAAGGCTTCAATTTTCTGTTCTGTTTTCTTGTCTAATGTCCGTGTTTCTGCACCATACAGGAATATTGAGAAGATGTAACATTTTGCTATTCTTAGTTTTAGCCCTTGTGTTATTTGTTTACCGTGCTACAACACCAAGCTATCTTGGATCTTCTCTCTTTGTCGTCCGCGATCTCTTTTTCCTTTTATTTTGTAACTTGTAACCAACTAGGGTTACGATCACAGCTCGGGAATAAATTGTATTTCTCTACTTTTCCTATGCTATAGTCATGAGAACGCCTACGCGTAAGACAATGTCAACGATAGCTAATGTTTTAGTTAGCTGAGTGGCAGTGTTCCCTAGCGTTCGGCGTCTCGTGGCAAGGCGCAGTGCCATGGAGAACGGGTTCGATCCTGCATTGGACGACATATTATTATTTGTTTTTTTCTGTTGTTTATTTGTCATTTTTTTCCGAGTGTTGCAATAAATACCTCTTCCTCCAATGATTTCCTGAATTATCGCCTCGGAAGTTTCCCTCTATAACAATATTCATTTATTATTATTTGTCTCCCGTACTTGACTTGACCTGATGAAAGATGCCAGAAATACATATTATGTTGTTATCGCTGCTGTTTTTGTTTCAAAATCCATCGTGAAAAGTGTCGGTACATCCTGACATCAATTTATTCGCTGTCAGAACTGTTATTGCTTACTGTTAGGTGAGGTGGTCTGGTCATAGACAGCAGGAAACAACAATGTGTGTTTCAACAAAAGGGTGCGCTTTTTGTTGCGTCTAAAGATGGCGGTTTTTTTTTCGCCGGTTTGTTTTTAAGGACGTCTAATTTCATTTATTTGTAAAATAAAAAAAAAAAAAGCTCAAGGCGTATCCATGTGCTGGAGAGCTGATTGACTGGATTTGGCCAGTCTATAACGTGGAAACGGGTTCTGGACCGTGCGACTGAGTGAGTGCACGTGAGTCTAGACCATCCACAGTATCGACTTCCATTGACAGGTTGGCTAACTGCGCTGTTGTTGAGGACGGTTAACCAATGAATCGGGCGGACATCATCAATGCCCTCCGGGATGTCCACAGGACTTTGACAAACATCAGTCCATGTCACTTCTTCGCACGAAAGAGATGGGAGTTAAGATGGGCACAACCAGAAACGAGAAACTTAATGAGCGTGTAAGAAGATTAATCAACCAACACAGAACTGGAGTCGTCAGTCGCTGGACACTGCAGGGCATGCTGAGGAGGGGATCTCAGCACCTACGGAGAAGTTCAGAGTGCAATGATGATGATCCACAAATAACTCAATAACTCAATAAAAATTTGTGTTTCTACAGAAGCTATTTTTTGTATTCACCTGTCTCGGTATCCCATGCCTGTCTCGGTATCCCATGCCTGTCTCGGTATCCCATGCCTGTCTCGGTATCCCATGCCTGTCTCGGTATCCCATGCCTGTCTCGGTATCCCATCCTATTATACTTCAATCCCTTCTTCTTGTTCGTTCATTCTACTGCCCCACCGTACCCTCTTTTTTAACCTTTTTTCTTTTCCTTCTTCCTCGTATTCTCCTTCATTTTCTTCACCTTCCTCGTCCCTTCTACTCATCTTTATTTTCTATTTTTTCTACTTCTTCTTGTTCGTTCCTTCTTCTCTCCTTCCCAATAAATTGAAAATAATGTGTGACCCTTTAGGTTCAAGGCAGCAGGAGGTCGACGCCTTGGAGTCATGACCCAAGCGGGCAAACGTCTCCTAGAGTATCAAAAAGCTTAAAGGACGAGACACTTGCTTGACCGGGTCTGCTTCTAGTGATCAGATTGTCTTCTGATGTTAAGCTCTGTAAAAAAATATCCACATTACTTATCTACAAACGTAGGTTGATAGGGTGGATAAAGACATACAGCAAAGACAATGGCGCTGGATAGGACACACACTACGGAAGCCAGCCGAGAGTATTACACAACGGGCCCTTTTTTGGAATCCCCAGGGGAAAAGACAAAGAGGAAGACCAAAGAATTCTTGGAGAAGACAGATAGAAGCAGAGATAAAGATGATGGGGAAGACATGAAATAATCTTAAAAGAATGACAAGAAACAGAACGACTTGGAAGGTGTTTGTTGAAGACCTATGCTCCACAGGGAGCTGAAAGGTAGAAGAGAAGAAGTAGGTTGCTAGGTACACAACTGTGTACATGGCGGCTAAATAACTAAACTCCGAACACGCGTTACACGATAGTTCAGTTTTTGAGCAGTTAAGAAACAGACAAAGACTCAACAGCGTAATCAAAACTATTGAGAACTAAACACAAACTCTAGATAAGAATCAAAATCACGTTCTCTGGCAGTATAAACACTACAATGTGAACATAAACAAGGAAAATAATCGGTAACTAACATATTTGTTTCAACCGGAAATACAAAGTACAACCGACATATAATACCACACGTTCTCGCTATCACATCTGCTTCGTATTAATCTGTTTTAAATAACAAACAGCTAGATTTACGCAGGCTTTGATAGAAGAAAGACATAGCCAGCCTTTTTGTTATTTCAACTGCATTTTCTTTTATTTGAGATTCAGAGAAGAAAGTAATTGGGAGAAACATAAATGTGGTTCTTCGGAGGCGTAATGAGAATACCACCATCATCATTATCGAGGTGCGTGTTCTTTGCAGAATGTTGCTGTCGTTAACGTCAGCTTGAAAGAATCTCTGTCTCTAGCCAGATCTCCCACAGAACGTTGCTCTCACTACAGCCTGTCTGAAAAAATCTCTGTCTCTAGTCAGATCTCCCACAGAACGTTACATTCACCACAGCCCGTCTGAAAGAATCTCTGTCTCTAGACAGATCTCCCACAGAACGTTGCTCTCACCACAGCCCGTCTGAAAGAATCTCTGTCTCTAGCCAGATCTCCCACAGAACGTTACATTCACCACATCCCGTCTGAAAGAATCTCTGTCTCTAGACAGATCTCCCACAGAACGTTACATTCACCACATCCCGTCTGAAAGAATCTCTGTCTCTAGCCAGATCTCCCACAGAACGTTACATTCACCACAGCCCGTCTGAAAGAATCTCTGTCTCTAGCCAGATCTCCCACAGAACGTTGCTCTCACCACAGCCCGTCTGAAAAAATCTCTGTCTCTAGACAGATCTCCCACAGAACGTTACATTCACCACATCCCGTCTGAAAGAATCTCTGTCTCTAGCCAGATCTCCCACAGAACGTTACATTCACCACAGCCCGTCTGAAAGAATCTCTGTGTCTAGCCAGATCTCCCACAGAACGTTGCTCTCACCACAGCCTGTCTGAAAGAATCTCTGTCTCTAGCCAGATCTCCCACAGAACGTTACATTCACCACAGCCCGTCTGAAAGAATCTCTGTCTCTTGTCAGATCTCACACAGAACGTTATATTCACCACATCCCTTCTAAAAGAATCTCTGTCTCTAGCCAGATCTCCCACAGAACGTTACATTCACCACATCCCGTCTGAAAGAATCTCTGTCTCTAGACAGATCTCCCACAGAACGTTGCATTCACCACATCCCGTCTGAAAGAATCTCTGTCTCTAGCCAGATCTCCCACAGAACGTTACACTCACCACATCCCGTCTGAAAGAATCTCTGTCTCTAGCCAGATCTCCCACAGAACGTTACACTCACCACATCCCGTCTGAAAGAATCTCTGTCTCTTGTCAGATCTCCCACAGAACGTTACATTCACCACATCCCGTCTGAATGAATCTCTGTCTCTAGCCAGATCTCCCACTTCTTCTGTTGTCAACACAATCAACGTGTCTATGATGTCCTTTAAACCACCTTCTTATTGGTCTGCACATTTCTTGTTTTCCTTGAAGCCTTCCACTAATGCTCTTTCCAGCCCGATGTGACTTTTGACGTGGCCAAATTATTTTAGTTTCCTTTGTAGAACGGAAAAATAATTTGCGATATGCGGATGACACAGTCTTAATAGCAGAGACAGAGAATGAACTACATTAACGATAGACATAATAGTAAAAGAAAGCAACATAGAAACATCAGAAGACCTGCAAGAACATATCAACAGGCTAAACAACACTTGTAAACAATACAACATGAAGATCAACATAAACAAAACCGAAGTAATGGCAATAGCGAGAAAGAAAGAAAAAACTAAACATCATAATAGATAATACAACTTTGAAGCAAGTAGACAATTTTAAATATCTGGGTAGCACGTTAACACACGACAATAACCAAGAGACAGAGATAGTTATAAGGTGTAACAAAGCATGCCAAGTTATAGGCCAAGTATCAACACTATTGAAAAACAAAGCAATAACTACGGAAGCAAAAAGGGCAATATACAAATCAATTTTTCTACCAACTCTGTGCTATCAGTGTCAGAATTGGACGCTGGACTCTAGAACAATAAGAAAGATAACGACCATCGAAATGAAATGTGTCAGAAGAATGACAGGAAACAGCTTAAGGGACAGAGTAAGAAACACCGACCTGAGGAAGAAACTCGAAATTGAACCAGCCATCGAATACATAAAGAAACAACAGATACATTGGTTCGGCCACATAACAAGACAAAAAGAACTAACAATGACTCAAAGAGCCTTAAATAAACGCTACGAAAACGCCAGATTAAGAGGAAGACCGAGAAAGAGATGGATAAAGGGAATATTAGATTCACTAGGAGGGATAACACTAGAAGAGGCCAACAGAAGAGCAAAGAATCGCAGATTGTTTCTCCCTTCGACGCCAACGGCAATGGAGGAAGGATAGAAGAAGAAGAAGATGGAAGATGCACCACAGAAATAAAAAGCAGAATAGTCCAGGCCAAAATAGCATTTCAGAAAATGAAAAATATCTTATGCAACAAATCTATGTCAATAAAAATTAGAAAGAGAGTTCATCGGTGCTATATAGAACCAATTCTGACCTATTGGAGCGAATCATGGACAGTAGACAAACAAATGAAAAGACGATTTGAGGCCACAGAGATGGGATTTCTCAGAAGAATGTTGAAAGTTCACTGGACAGCTAAAAAGACCAATGAGGAAGTTCTCAAAGAGGCCAACACAAAAAGGGAGCTCGTGAAAAACATCAGAAAGAAACAATCACACATTTTTCGGGCACATCATGAGAAGAGATAGTTGGAATACTTGGTTCTATCTATCTATTGTCCTTTCGAGCCGAAGACGGCACATAGGGCAGAGCCACAATCTCAAAAACAGAAACCTTGCGCGTCACAACGGCACATACTGCAGAGATCACTGCTCAAAAATATATGGCGCTGTTTCCATAACAATACTTTTTACAATGACAGCTTGTCAATCCATCGATCAACCTCATTAGCCGCCTCTTACGACATGCCTGGAAGGTCACAGTGTCACTATCTTAATACTTGGTTACAACTGGCAAAATAAAAGGAAAGAGAGATCGCGGCGGGCAAAGAGAGAAAATACTGGATAGCTTGGTGTCATGGCATGGAAAACAAGGCAACAACAAGACTGATACGATGCACTGTGGGTAGAAGATTGTGGGAGGACATGATCGTCTAAGCCAACCGGTATGGCACACGATGATGTAGAACAGTGCGTTTAAACCTGTTCTTTTAATGTTGAAATCGTTTTCTATTTTTTCACTGATCTCTTTTCTTATCTATTGTATCTTATGGGCGTTTCTGTGCCATTTTGTTTCAACTGAACCCATTTTCTTTATTCTTGTTTTCGATGTGACGATGAGAATACCATAGAACATTCCATTATCATCATGAAGTACCGTGCCTGCTGGCGTAGGTGATCATGTCTCTCCACAACTATCAATCTTGACAGTTATTTATATTTTCTGTTGTTGACCTTCTGCCAAGACATTCTCTTCGCTTCTCTCTATCTCTTCGTCCCTCAATATTCCCAGATAAGCACTGCTCAGATTTATTCTAACCCTGTAATAGAAAGACAGACAGACAATCAGACAGACAGATATGCACTGCACTAAACCACTTCTCAGAATTATCCTGACTTTGTGATAGACAGACAGACGGACGGACAGACAATCAAACAGACAGACAATCAGACAGACAGACGGACGGACAGACAATCAAACAGACAGACGGACGGACAGACAATCAAACAGACAGACGGACAGACATACAATCAAACAGACAGACGGACAGACAATCAGACAGACAGATATGCACTGCACCAAACCATTGCTAAGATTTATCCTGATCTTGTGATAGACATACATGTCCTGCACCAAAGAATGCTTCAGAAATTCTGTTAAAGTGAGATCATTTAACACGCCCCGCCCTTGCAGGGTCTGACTATGATAAACAAAGAAACACGTAACCTCATCTATGTCTTTCTTCTTTGCTTTCTTCATCTTCTTTGTTCATCACTTCTTATTGTGCGACTTCTAGCAGCGTTCTCTTTATTTGCTATCCTGATAGACATCGTAACACTAGAGACCTCTGTTGGTAATGCTATCCTGATAGACATCGTAACACTAGAGACCTCTGTTGGTAATGCTATCCTGATAGACATCGTAACACTAGAGACCTCTGTTGGTAATGCTATCCTGATAGACATCGTAACACTAGAGACCTCTGTTGGTAATGCTATCCTGATAGACATCGTAACACTAGAGACCTCTGTTGGTAATGCTATCCTGATAGACATCGTAACACTAGAGACCTCTGTTGGTAATGCTATCCTGATAGACATCGTAACACTAGAGACCTCTGTTCGTAATGCTATCCTGATAGACATCGTAACACTAGAGACCTCTGTTGGTAATGCTATCCTGATAGATATCGTAACACTAGAGACCTCTGTTGGTAATGCTATCCTGATAGACATCGTAACACTAGAGACCTCTGTTGGTAATGCTATCCTGATAGACATCGTAACACTAGAGACCTCTGTTGGTAATGCTATCCTGATAGACATCGTAACACTAGAGACCTCTGTTGGTAAAGAGATATGGTTCTAGCACGGAGACAAATTGTAACTTATACAGCACAGCACAGTAATCGTCATCATTATCAAGTGATATGCCTGCTGGCGTAGGTGGTCATGGCTCTCCACAACTTTCGATCTCGACAGTTATTTATCATTTCTGTTATTGACCTTCTGCCAAGCCATTCTCTTAAGCTGTCTGGCATATTTTCTCTTCTCTTCCCTCTATCTCTTCGTCCCTGAATTATCCCATTTGTCAAAAAAAAAAAAAAAAACATCAGAAAGAAACAATCAACATTTTTCGGGCACATCATGAGAAGAGGAAAGTTGCAATATTTGTTTACAACTGGCAAAACTAAAAGGAAAGAGAGATCGCGGACGGCAAAGAGAGAAAATATTGGATAGCTTGGTGTCATGGCATGGAAAACAGCCAACAACAGAACTGATACGATGCACTGTAGATAGAGGATTGTGGAGGTGTAGACGCGAAATTGCGCACTAAAGGGTCAGGAGACGAAATTGAAGACGAAATTGATGCACGCCACAATAAGTAGTGCAGTGCAGTCGCAGAGAGTGGAAAGTGACGTGAAAATACGATGATGTCGTTTAGAGGGAGTTAGAAATTTGGCAAGGGGAGGGTGAGTTGAGAGTGGGGACAGCTGGGCCAGAGATGAACAGGGGAATGGGCAGTAGATCAGTGATCATCTTGAACGAGTTTTGCATGGACGACTCGTGCTGCCAGAGATCCGCCACTGTTGATATAAACATTATTTATATGATTGTTCATTGAATTCATAGACGAGTGGTTGTTGGTCGTTGACGTGATAAACTGTTGACATTTGAAAGATTAAAGATTCACTCACTCACTCACTCACTCACTCACTCACTCACTCACTCACTCACTCACTCACTCACTCACTCACTCACTTACTCACTCACTCACTCACTCACGCACTTACTCATACCAAGATTTGGTCACTAATTCCATATTGAAGACTCAATAAACATTTAAAGATGTGATGATATTCGCATACCCTCGCTGCCGAGATTGAAAGTGAGTCACCTGCGAGTCACGAAATGTGATCGGGGCCTTATAATTAAGGCAGGAGGAGAGATTAAACCTTTTGATCAGCCAGCACCTCGAGAGTGCAGGTTCTCACAGGCTTACTTGTCCATCTTTTGATGTTACTCGTCCAAGTTAGTCTTGGTCTACTTGTGCCACTGCCTCTTTTACCCTTTATTTTCTCTTCCAATGTTACTTTTAGTAGGCTGTTGTGACTTTTAACTTGCCCAAAAATCGCATTTCTCTTGTTTGAATTGTGTTTAGTAGTTCTCTTTTCATTTTTAGTTGTTTTGAAACTTCATCGGTTGTTTTATTTTCCTTCCATCCAATTCTACCTATTCTTCTATAAATCCACATTTCAAAGGCTTCAATTTTCTGTTCTGTTTTCTTGTGTAATGTCCATGTTTCTGCACCATATAGGAATATTGAGAAGATATAACATTTTGCTATTATTATTTTGTATCATGTTTGTATCAACAAATATTATAGTATATATATGTTCGCTTCTTAACAATTAGAATGTTTGAACATCAGGCCAGAATGACATCCAACCAACCAACCTGCAACTCGAGCGTTTTACATGAAAACATCCGGTTATAGAGCAAAAGGAAAACCCAGAAAGAGATTGGCAGATAGATAGAGTTAAAGAGATATTAAGGAAATCCGACATGACAGCTCAAGTTAGACAACTAGTGAAGGCCAGACGGTTACACAGTTCTCTTCTCTATGATGGTATGCGGCACAAGCAGTAGGATACAAGAAAGTAAACGATGTGTAGGAAAGAAATAAGCAAAGAAACAGAAAGAAACGGAAAGAAAGAAAAGAAAGAAAGAAGCAAAGAAACAGAAAGAAACGGAAAGAAAGAAAGGAAAGAAAGAAGCAAAGAAACAGAAAGAAACGGAAAGAAAGAAAGGAAAGAAAGAAGCAAAGAAACAGAAAGAAACGGAAAGAAAGAACGGAAAGAAAGAAGCAAAGAAACAGAAAGAAACGGAAAGAAAGAACGGAAAGAAAGAAGCAAAGAAACAGAAAGAAACGGAAAGAAAGAAAAGAAAGAAAGAAGCAAAGAAACAGAAAGAAACGGAAAGAAAGAAAGGAAAGAAAGAAGCAAAGAAACAGAAAGAAACGGAAAGAAAGAAAGGAAAGAAAGAAGCAAAGAAACAAAAAGAAACGGAAAGAAAGAAAGGAAAGAAAGAAGCAAAGAAACAGAAAGAAACGGAAAGAAAGAAAGGAAAGAAAGAAGCAAAGAAACAGAAAGAAACGGAAAGAAAGAACGGAAAGAAAGAAGCAAAGAAACAGAAAGAAACGGAAAGAAAGAACGGAAATAAAGAAGCAAAGAAACAGAAAGAAACGGAAAGAAAGAAAGGAAAGGAAAAAGCAAAGAAACAGAAAGAAACGGAAAGAAAGAACGGAAAGAAAGAAGCAAAGAAACAGAAAGAAACGGAAAGAAAGGAAGAAAAAAAGAAAGAAAGGAATAAATAAAGGAAGAAAGGCATACAAGACAGGCGGGCAGACAAATAGACAGCTAGAGAGACAGAAAGTAAGGATCCCCCATGTATCTCAAATTGTATGTTAGTGACCATACTCAACTTGTATGTTAGTTACCATACTTAACGTGTATGTTAGTGACCATACTCAATTTGTATGTTAGTTACCATACTTAACCTGTATGTTAGTGACCATACTCAATTTGTATGTTAGTGACCATACTCAACTTGTATGTTAGTGACCATACTCAACTTGTATGTTAGTGACCATACTCAACTTGTATGTTAGTGACCATACTTAACTTGTATGTTAGTGACCATATTCAACTTGTATGTTAGTGACCATACTCAATTTGTATGTTAGTGACCATACTCAACTTGTATGTTAGTGACCATACTCAACTTGTATGTTAGTGACCATACTCAACTTGTATGTTAGTGACCATACTCAACTTGTATGTTAGTGACCATACTCAACTTGTATGTTAGTGACCATACTCAACTTGTATGTTAGTGACCATACTCAACCTGTATGTTAGTGACCATACTCAACTTGTATGTTAGTGACCATACTCAACTTGTATGTTAGTGACCATACTCAACTTGTATGTTAGTGACCATACTCAACTTGTATGTTAGTGACCATACTCAACCTGTATGTTAGTGACCATACTCAATTTGTATGTTAGTGACCATACTCAATTTGTATGTTAGTGACCATACTCAACTTGTATGTTAGTGACCATACTCAACCTGTATGTTAGTGACCATACTCAACCTGTATGTTAGTGACCATACTCAATTTGTATGTTAGTGACCATACTCAATTTGTATGTTAGTGACCATACTCAACTTGTATGTTAGTGACCATACTCAATTTGTATGTTAGTGACCATACTCAACTTGTATGTTAGTGACCATATTTTTCAACAGCCAACAGGACTTATGGGTGCAAATTTAACATGAGAAATCTTGTCTTAGATTTCTTTCAAGAATTTTCGGTAATTTCCTAGTTTGATCAGATATATTATTTCAGTTTGGAAGAGTGATGTCCCCTAAAATATGTCTGCCAAAATACAGTGGTTCTACGCATTCTTGGCGTTGGGGTCATTACGCTGGCATGTAATCATTTCGGAGTATCTGTTGATTGGGCGTTGGGTCCAGGGGTTAGGTTTAGCTTTAGTTTAAATATTTATAAATATATTATAACGCGTGACAAAAACGACGCCACTCGGCCTAATTATGATCTTCTGATCGAAGGGAATTGTGTGAGTGACACATGCCAGCGAAATGACCCCAACGCCAAGAATGCGTAGAACCACTGTATTTTGGCAGACATATTTTAGGGGACATCACTCTTCCAAACTGAAATAATATATCTGATCAAACTAGGAAATTACCGAATTTTCTTCTTTGTTTTATTGATCTTCTTTGTTGTATCCATTTTCTCTGTTCCATCCACCTTCTTTGTTCTATTCTTCCTCGTTCTATTCATCTTCTTTCTTCTATTCATCTTCTTTGTTCATTCTTAATCTTCTTCCGTTGAAACTTGCATTTATCTGCCTTTTATCTCTTCTTGCTGTTTTTCTTTTTTTCTTCTTAGTCTTCTTCTTCTATTTTATCTTCTTTTCCTTCTTTATCTTCTTCTCCTTCTTCTTTATCTTCTTCTCCTACTTCTTATCTTCTTCTTCTTTTTCTTCTTTTCCTTCTTTATATTCTTCTTCTTCTTGATCTTCATCTTCTTCTGCATCACCTTCTTCTTCTATATCTTCTTCTCTATCTTCCTCTTCTTCCTTTCTTTATCTTCATCTTTATTTTTATCTTTTTCTTCATCTTTATCTACTTCTTCTGCATCTTCTTCTTCTTTATCTTCCTCTGCTTCTTTATCATCTTCTTCTTCTTGATCTTCATCTTCTTCTGCATCTTCTTCTTCTTTATCTTCCTCTGCTTCTTTATCTTCTTCTTCTTCTTGATCTTCATCTTCTTCTGCATCTTCTTCTTTATCTTCTCTTTATCTTACTCTTCTTCCTTTGCTTTATCTCCACCTTTATGTTTATATTACTCTTCATCTTTATCTACTTCTTCTTCTTTATCTTCCTCTGCTTCTTTATCTGCTTCTTTATCTTCTTCTTATTCATTTTCTATATCTTCGTCTTCTTCAATTTTATTTTCTTCTTCATCTCCCTCTTTGTTATCGTCTTCCCCTTTATGTTGGCGAATACTGTGTCATATTATGT
The DNA here is from genome assembly GCA_032433765.1 of Megaustenia siamemsis. Classification (NCBI taxonomy): domain Eukaryota; kingdom Metazoa; phylum Mollusca; class Gastropoda; order Stylommatophora; family Ariophantidae; genus Megaustenia; species Megaustenia siamemsis. Next base: position 48,881,801 of record JAVIAB010000025.1, on the reverse strand, counting down.
CTTGAATAATCATATTGTTATTGTATACAGAGCACAAATAAGCGACAGACGTCGTTGTTAACAAGCGTTGTCAGACGTCACAGAAGACGTATCTGCTTACAAACGTCTGACGTTCACAGTTGCCTCCACCTTCATTAATTACCACGGCAAACATCGGAACCTGTTCTCCCAATGCCAAGGTCGGGTTGCGCTAATTTCTCCACTTCCGTAAAGTTGTAAATTGCCGCTCAGATTTACTCTGACATTCTGGTAAAGTGAGGTCATTTACCACGCGCCGCACGTGCAAGATGCGGCCTTGAAATAAAGAGCAATTTTAAATCTGGTTTTCTTCTTCTCATTTTCTTCTTTGTTCTATTCATCTTCTTTGTTCTATTCATCTTCTTTGTTCTATTCATCTTCTTTGTTCTATTCATCTTCTTTGTTCATCCTCAATCTTCTTCCGTTGAAGCTTGTATTTATCTGCCTCTTTTTTCTTCCTGCTCGTTGTCTTATTTTCTTTTTTTCACCTTCTTCGTGGCTTTTCTTCTTCACCTTCTTCGCCTTTTTCCTTCATTATTTTCTTCTATTTATCTTCTTCATCATCTTTTATCTTCACCTTTTTCCTGCATTATTTTTTTCTATTTATCTTCTTCATCATCTTTATCTTCGCCTTTTTTCCTGCATTATTTTTTTCTATTTATCTTCTTCATCATCTTTATCTTCGCCTTTTTTCCTGCATTATTTTCTTCTATTTATCTTCTTCATCACCTTTTATCTTCGTCTTTTTCCTGCATTATTTTCTTCTATTTATCTTCTTCATCATCTTTATCTTCACCTTTTTCCAGCATTATTTTCTTCTATTTATCTTCTTCATCATCTTTATCTTCGCCTTTGTCCTTCATTATTTTCTTCTATTTATCTTCTTCATCATCTTTATCTTCGCCTTTGTCCTTCATTATTTTCTTCTATTTATCTTCTTCATCATCTTTATCTTCGTCTTTTTCGTCTTCTTCTTCTTCTGCCTTATCTCATTTCTTCATTTTTCTCTTCTACTTCAACTTCTTTCTCTCATTCATCTCAACATCATCATCATCATCATTATCATCACTATCATCATCATCATCATCACTATCATCATTATCATCACTATCATCATCATCATCATCACTATCATCATTATCATAATCACTATCATCATCATTATCATCACTATCATCATCATCATCATCACTATCATCATTATCATAATCACTATCATCATCATCATCATCATCATCATTATCATCATTATCATCACTATCATCATCATCATCATCATCATCATTACTTAGATTGAGTATCTCATCAGACCAGGGTCTACAGTAAAAATCCACTTTTTTGAGTTATGTGTGAGTTATGTGTGAGTTATGTGTGAGTTATGTGTGAGTTATCATCATCGCATTGATTACTTTTATTGAGAATGGTGGTTACTTTACTTAGATTATCTTGCAACAGCAGGGCCTATAGCTGAAGTTCACAACTAACAAACTATGCAATCTTTTATTCTTATTATTGACCTTTCAAGTCGAAGACGGCACATAGGGCAGTAAATGTAGACCCTTTTGTGACTGACGACATTCGTTAACGAGTGTCAGACCTTGCACAAGGTCCGCATTGTATCTCGCCACACGGTTCTGTTATGGGCGAGAAGCTCAATCTCGGCTGGGAACTAATGATGGCCGTGTTTCTCTAGGTCAACCTCTTTTTCTTTTACCCTGTGGTTCCCATTTGAGGATCCGCTTTGGGATTCTCTTGTCACTTCTCATCATATAGCCAACATATGGCCACCATACGTCATAACCACGAGTAGCATGACAATAGAGGTGATGGCAGTGACCAAGGCATTCAAATGGTTAGAGTCACAAGACTACACCCACGCATGTATACTGAGTGATTCGATGAGCATGATAAAAAAAAGTGGAGGCAGGCTCTGTACGCATGCAATGAGTAGAGTCGTTGCAGAAATCCAAAATACGTAAGGTCACCTTTGTCTATGTCCCTGGACATGCGGGACTACGGGGAAATGAAAGAGCGGAGAGGCTGGCTAGCCGCGCTGTCGTTGAGGACGGGCAACCAATGGATCGGACGGACATCATCAATGCCCTCCGAGATGTGAGAAGAACACAGGACTTCGACAAACACAGATCCACGTCACTTCTTCGGATGATGGAGATGGGAGTTAAGATGGGCACAGCCAGAAATGAGAAACTTAGTGGCCGTGTAAGAAGACTTATCAACCAACACAGAACTGGAGTCGTCAGTCGCTGGACACTGAGGGAATTGCTGACTTGTTCATTCTGTGGCCGTGTGTGTTTGTCAAACATTGGTAGAATTAGCCACCAGAGAAGCTGCTCGACAAAAACAAAACCTAAAAAAAAAAATACACAATAGCCTGAACTAGACAGTCTGACAAGACAAAAAGGGCCATATACACAATAGCCTCCACTAGACAGTCTGACAAGACAAAAAGGGCCATATACACAATAGCCTCCACTAGACAGTCTGACAAGACAAAAAGGGCCATATACACAATAGCCTCCACTAGACAGTCTGACAAGACAAAAAGGGCCATATACACAATAGCCTCTACTAGACAGTCTGACAAGACAAAAATGACCATATACACAATAGCCTCCACTAGACAGTCTGACAAGACAAAAATGACCATATACACAATAGCCTCCACTAGACAGTCTGACAAGACAAAAAGGGCCATATACACAATAGCCTCTACTAGACAGTCTGACAAGACAAAAATGACCATATACACAATAGCCTCCACTAGACAGTCTGACAAGACAAAAAGGGCCATATACACAATAGTCTCCACTAGACAGTCTGACAAGAGAAAAAGGACCATAAACACAATAGTCTCCACTAGACCGTCTGACAAGACGAAAAGGGCCATATATACAATAGCCTCCACTAGACCGTCTGACAAGACAAAAAGGGCCATATAGACAATAGCCTCTACTAGACCGTCTGACAAGACGAAAAGGGTCATATACACAATAGCCTCCACTAGACAGTCTGACAAGACGAAAAGGGCCATATACACAATAGCCTCCACTAGACTGTCTGACAAGACGAAAAGGGCCATACACACAATAGCCTCCACTAGACCGTCTGACAAGACAAAAAGGGCCATATACACAATAGCCTCCACTAGACCGTCTGACAAGACAAAAAGGGTCATATACACAATAGCCTCCACTAGACCGTCTGACAAGACAAAAAGGGCCATATACACAATAGCCTCCACTAGACCGTCTGACAAGACGAAAAGGGCCATATACAGAATGACCTCTACTACTCAGTCTGACAAGACAAAAAGGGCCATATAGACAATAGCCTCCACTAGACTGTCTGACAAGACAAAAAGGGCCATATACACAATAGCCTCCACTAGACCGTCTGACAAGACAAAAAGGGCCATATACACAATAGCCTCCACTAGACCGTCTGACAAGACGAAAAGGGCCATATAGACAATAGCCTCTACTACTCAGTCTGACAAGACAAAAAGGGCCATATACACAATAGCCTCACTAGACCGTCTGACAAGACGAAAAGGGCCATATAGACAATAGCCTCCACTAGACCGTCTGACAAGACAAAAAGGGCCATATACACAATAGCCTCCACTAGACCGTCTGACAAAACAAAAAGGGCCATATACACAATAGCCTCCACTAGACCGTCTGACAAGACGAAAAGGGCCATATACACAATGACCTCTACTACTCAGTCTGACAAGACAAAAAGGGCCATATAGACAATAGCCTCCACTAGACCGTCTGACAAGACAAAAAGGGCCATATACACAATAGCCTCCACTAGACCGTCTGACAAGACAAAAAGGGCCATATACACAATAGCCTCCACTAGACCATCTGACAAGACGAAAAGGTTCATATACACAAGAGCCTCTACTAGACTTTCTGACAAGACAAAAAGGGTCATTTACACAATAGCCTCCACTAGACCATCTGACAAGACGAAAAGGTTCATATACACAATAGCCTCCACTAGACCGTCTGACAAGACGAAAAGGGCCATATACACAATAGCCTCCACTAGATCGTCTGACAAGACGAAAAGGGCCATATACACAATAGCCTCCACTAGACCGTCTGACAAGACAAAAAGGGCCATATACACAATAGCCTCCACTAGACCGTCTGACAAGACAATAAGGGCCATATACACAATAGCCTCCACTAGACCATCTGACAAGACGAAAAGGGCCATATACACAATAGCCTCCACTAGACCGTCTGACAAGACAAAAAGGGCCATATACACAATAGCCTCCACTAGACCGTCTGACAAGACAATAAGGGTCATATACACAATAGCCTCCACTAGATCGTCTGACAAGACGAAAAGGGCCATATACACAATAGCCTCCACTAGACCGTCTGACAAGACAAAAAGGGCCATATACACAATAGCCTCCACTAGACCGTCTGACAAGACAAAAAGGGCCATATACACAATAGCCTCCACTAGACCGTCTGACAAGACAAAAAGGTTCATATACACAAGAGCCTCTACTAGACCGTCTGACAAGACGAAAAGGGCCATATACAATAGCCTCTACTAGACTGTCTGACAAGACAAAAAGGTTCATATACACAATAGCCTCCACTAGACTGTCTGACAAGACAAAAAGGTTCATATACACAATAGCCTCTACTAGACTGTCTGACAAGACAAAAGGTTCATATACACAATAGCCTCTACTAGACTGTCTGACAAGACAAAAAGGTTCATATACACAATAGCCTCTACTAGACTGTCTGACAAGACAAAAAGGTTCATATACACAATAGCCTCTACTAGACTGTCTGACAAGACAAAAAGGTTCATATACACAATAGCCTCCACTAGACCGTCTGACAAGACGAAAAGGTTCATATACACAATAGCCTCTACTAGACTGTCTGACAAGACAAAAAGGTTCATATACACAATAGCCTCTACTAGACTGTCTGACAAGACAAAAAGGTTCATATACACAATAGCCTCTACTAGACTGTCTGACAAGACAAAAAGGTTCATATACACAATAGCCTCTACTAGACTGTCTGACAAGACAAAAAGGTTCATATACACAATAGCCTCCACTAGACCGTCTGACAAGACGAAAAGGTTCATATACACAATAGCCTCTACTAGACTGTCTGACAAGACGAAAAGGGTCATATATCACTGGATGGATAACGATAACTATGATGATAATCCATGAGTTTCCAAAGGGTTTGACATGACAGATGCTGCTAATTATGGTCTAACTTTTAAGGTGATATTTCGCTAAATCTCTCTCAGAATGCCAGACAGTATCTATGAGAACATTTATGTCCCAGAACATTAACCCTAATTGGTCAGATCGTGAACATATTATCTCAACGAGACCCCGCCTACGTCAAATCGACTGTCCAATAAAATGAGATTCTCTCAATTTCCTTTATCAGCTCTATTTCCGATTGGATAAATTAAATTGAAACTATTTATATCGTTCAACCTAAAAGTAGACCCTTATTCGCTACGAAAGCTCTTTTATCAGTGAATTCCCTTATCTCATGTCACGTGCTTCAGGAATACAATTTCTAAAACAGAAATTCATCATCATCAAGTTCCATTCCGGTTGCCGTAGGCGATCCTGTCCTTACACAATCTTCATTCCACAGCGCTTCGTATCAATTCTGTTGTTGACTGTTTTCCATGCCATAAATTCTGTTGTTGACTGTTTTCCATGCCATAACACCAAGCTATCTAATATTTCCTCTCTTTGTCGTCTGCGATCTCCCTTTCCCTGTATTTTCCCAGTTGTAACCAAGTTTACAATTTTCCTCTTCACATGATGTGCAACAAAAAAGTGTTGATTTTTTTTCTTTCTGGTGATTTTTTATGAGTTCCCTTTTTGTGTTGGCCTCTTTGAGAATTCCCTCGTTCGTCTTTTTAGCTGTCCAGGGAAATTTCGACATTCTTCTTCGAAATCCCATCTCTGTGGCCTCTACTCGTCCTTTTTGCTTTGCTTGTCCTTTGACCGTGATTCTGTTCCATACATCAGAATTGACTCTACATAGAACAGAGGAACTCTCTTTCTCACTTCTATTGACACAAACTTGTTGAATGCGGAGTTTTTTTATTTGCTGAAACGCTTTTTTGATCTGAGCTATCGCGATTTGTATTTTTTGTGGTGCATCTTACAAAAGACGTATTTTTTGTGGTGCATCTTACAAAAGACGTATTTTTTGTGGTGCATCTTACAAAAGACGTATTTTTTGTGGTGCATCTTACAAAAGACGTATTTTTTGTGAGCAGTGACTGCTCCACATTAAAAGCAGATAATATTCTTTAATTTGTATAGTATATGTATTATAATATGTATAGTCAGATTATTTTAAGATCCATAAGGGGCATGCTTGGAATAACAATTGGAGGTCATGATGTAAATAATCTAAGGTATGCTGATGATAAAGTCTAAATCGCTAAGAGTGAAAATGAGTTACAAGAAATGGTGGACATTATAGTGAAAGAAAGCAAAAATAAAGGACTCAGCCTTAAAAGCAAAAAGACAGAGGTAATGGTAACAACAAAGAAAAAGACATCACCTCAGTGCAAAATAAAGACAAGTGGAACAATATTAAAACAGGTAAATGAATTTAAATATTTGGGAACTTTGTTAACCCCAGACGGAAGATGTACAAAAGAGGTGAGATGTAGAATGGCTCAGGCAAAAGTAGCTTTCCAGAAAATGAGGAAGGTACTATGCAATCCATTTTTGACAATAGAAAGAAGAAAAAGAGTTCTTAAATGTTATGTAGAGCCAGTCTTAACATATGGATGTCAATCATGGACATTAGGAAAACAGACAAGAAAATCACTAGACTCTGTAGAAATGTGGTTTTACAGAAGAATGTTGAGAATACCATGGACAGCTAAGAAGAATAATGAAAACGTTCTGAAAGAGGTCAAAGCAAAAAAGAGCTAATTTCCAATAGTAGGAAGAAACAATCATCATTTTTTTGGCCATGTAATGAGAAGAGAACAACTGGAATATATTGTAACAACTGGAAAAATTGAGGGATGAAGAGACAGAGGGAAGCAAAGAGAAAAAATAACAGACAGCTTAAGAGAATGGCTTGGCAGAAGGTCAACAACAGAAATGATAAATAGCTGCCGAGATCGAAAGTTGTGGAGAGACATGATCACCTACGCCAGTAGGCCCGGTACTTGATGATGATGATATCTTTTAAACTGAATTAACTATAACACACTAGTCTGTGTTTCAACCCACGTCCGGGGGATTGGTTAGTCTCGTGGCAAGTTGCCGGCCTCGAGACAGAGAGGTTCTGGGTTCAAATTCCGTCTAGTGAGGATTTTTTAAAATGATTTCTCTCTGCGTTAACCGTCCCTGGTCTTAGCAGCGAGGTCTGGATTGAAACGTCAGTTACTCATCGACGGGAAAAAATATGAGTATCTCTGAAGGCGGAATTATCTGCCTGTGCGGCGAGGGACGCCTGTAGCTGCCAGGAAAAAACGGATTAACATGCAAAATTCAGTTCCTAGTCTCTAGTGACTTCGTTAGAGTTAAAAGCTGACGAACGTAAAAAAAGAAAAAAGAAAAACAAAAAACCCACATCCATTCTATCGCCAAATCTCGAGCCTTATGTCACTGACGCTCGGCTGTAATAAAGCCCTCGTCCATTCATTCTATCGCCAAATCTAGAGCCTTATGTCACTGACACTCGGCTGTAATAAAGCCCTCGTCCATTCTATCGCCAAATCTCGAGCCTTATGTCACTGACACTCGGCTGTAATAAAGCCCTCGTCCATTCTATCGCCAAATCTAGAGCCTTATGTCACTGACACTCGGCTGTAATACAGCCCTCAACGTGAACGTTGCCGACTCGCCCTACTTTTACATTGCCCGGATGCACCTGTTGGTGCCAAGAGCTGGAAATGATTCCAGAAAAACGTCAGTGGTCCTTTCAAAAGGTTACAAAACGCCACAGCCAATTACCAAGTGCTGCCACAACAGCACGAGACAAGCAAAGAAATGGCTCATATTTTGAATTTAAACAAAAATTAAATCATCATCATGTGCCATACCGGTTGGCGTAGGCGATCATGTCCTTTCATAATCTTGTATCCACCGTGTATTATATCAATTCTGTTGTTGACTGTTTTCCATGCCATGACACCAAGCTATCTATTATTGTTTCTCTTAATCGTCCGCGATCTTTCCATCCATGTATTTTTCCAGTTGTAACCAAGTATTCCAACTTTCCTCTTCTCATGATGTGCCCGAAAAATGTTGATTGTTTCTTTCTAATGTTTTTAGGAGCTTCCTTTTTTTGCGTTGGCCTCTTTGAGAATTTCCACGTTTGTCTTTTTAGCTGTCCAGGGTACTTTCAACACTCTTTTGAGAAATCCCATTTCTGTGACTTCTAATGGTCTTTTCCTTTGTTTGTTTACTGTCCATGATTCGCTTCCATATGTCAGAATTGGCTCTATATAGCACCCTTGGACTCTCTTTCTTACTTCTATTGACAAAGATTAAATTAAAATAGAAGATCTTCTCTCGTCACTTCTACCTTTCAGCTCATTGTGGAGCATAGGTCTTCAACAAACACTTTCAGCTCCCTGTGGAGCATAGGTCTTCAACAAACACTTTCGGCTGATGTGGAGCATAGGTCTTCAACAAACACTTTCAGCTGCTGTGGAGCATAGGTCTTCAACAAACACTTTCAGCTCCCTGTGGAGCATACGTCTTCAACAAACACTTTCAGCTGCCTGTGGAGCATAGGTCTTCAACAAACACTTTCAGCTGCCTGTGGAGCATACGTCTTCAACAAACACTTTCAGCTGCCTGTGGAGCATACGTCTTCAACAAACACTTTCAGCTGCTGTGGAGCATAGGTCTTCAACAAACACTTTCGGCTCCCTGTGGAGCATAGGTCTTCAACAAACACTTTCAGCTGCTGTGGAGCATAGGTCTTCAACAAACACTTTCAGCTCCCTGTGGAGCATACGTCTTCAACAAACATTTTCAGCTGCCTGTGGAGCATAGGTCTTCAACAAATACTTTCAGCTGCCTGTGGAGCATAGGTCTTCAACAAACACTTTCAGCTCCCTGTGGAGCATACGTCTTCAACAAACATTTTCAGCTGCCTGTGGAGCATAGGTCTTCAACAAATACTTTCAGCTGCCTGTGGAGCATAGGTCTTCAACAAACACTTTCAGCTCCCTGTGGAGCATAGGTCTTCAACAAACACTTTCAGCTGCCTGTGGAGCATAGGTCTTCAACAAATACTTTCAGCTGCCTGTGGAGCATAGGTCTTCAACAAACACTTTCAGCTGCTGTGGAGCATAGGTCTTCAACAAACACTTTCAGCTCCCTGTGGAGCATAGGTCTTCAACAAACACTTTCAGCTGCCTGTGGAGCATAGGTCTTCAACAAATACTTTCAGCTGCCTGTGGAGCATAGGTCTTCAACAAACACTTTCAGCTCCCTGTGGAGCATAGGTCTTCAACAAACACTTTCAGCTCCCTGTAGATCATAGGTCTTGAACAAACACTTTTAGCTCCCAGTGGAGCATAGGTCTTCAACAAACACATTCCAAGTCGTTCTGTTTCTTGCCATACTTTTAAGATCATTTCATGTCTTCCCCATCATCTTCATCTCTGCTTCTATCTGTCTTCTCCAAGAATTTATTGGTCTTCCTCTTTGTCTTTTCCCCTGGGGATTCCAAAAAAGGGCCTGTTGTGTAATACTCTTAGTTGGCTTCCGCTGTGTGTGTCCTATCCAGCGCCATCGTCTTCGCTGTATCTCTTTATCCACTGGTATTTCACTGGTACATTTCCATAATTCTATGTAGTGATTTTGTCCTGCCATTTCCATTCTTTTATTCTGCATAAGCATCCATTAATGCAAGTCTGTATCTTCATGATTGTCAATTTTGTTGTTCTCCCTATTTTTTTACTTTGCATTTCTCTTTTCACTGATACCTAAAAGGTGTCCTGGTTATATCATTTGTCGTTCTTGAGTTGCTCGAACTGTCTGAATTAGTGATTTTTCCTTTATTGTTACATGTTTCTATCACTGCATAAAAAAAAAAAAAACCCACCATAAATAATGAATAAGAATAATTTATTGCATAACGAAGGCCAAACATCATCAAGTGCTACGACGATCATCATTTTCGGGAGGACGCGAACTTCCATGGCATATGGTGGATAGGCGGCGGGAACCATTGAAGGCTATGCATGAAAAGTGTTCCTTCTTGAAATTTCCTCATATTCCAAGTCCGGCTTGTTGCAGGAGCTACTGAGTTCAGTGCTCTGTGCACACCGTGAGCTGTGTGTCTCATCCGTTTTGATCATGTTTCGATATTCCAATTGTTTACGATGAATGATGATATCATATGACAGGGAACAGTTGGCTGTGTTCACTTTCTGCGCGGTTTCGCGTTATGTCTTTTGGCGTGTGCTGAGACTGCTACGATGCGGACTACAGTTACATTTCTTTGTTTGGGAGATGTGTTAGTAATTCGGATGATTCCACTGGCACGGACGGTTGAGCAATTATGGATTTTAATTCGTTTGCAGTGATACTGAGGCCTTCCATAACCAATAACCAATATCACTGCATCTATCCATCTTCTTCTAGGTCTTCCTCTTGGTCTTTTTCCATGCATTCTTGAGAAGAACGCCCTTGATGGTGATTGGTAAGGATTCATTCTGACCAGGTGGCCCAACCATTTAAGTTGTTGTTCTATATATTCTTGGCAGGCTTCCTACCATTCTTCATATAGTTTCAATTGGCTTAATATTATATTCAATATGGCGTGGGAAGAAAGAATCTCTTCTTGTGTTTTTCCAAAATGAAACAACGACAGCTTTTTGCCAATCGTCTGGGACTTTTCTTTCTTCCCAAGCCATATTGAATATTATATTAAGCCAATCTATAGCTGTTTCCTTACAGGCAAGTAGCATTTCTGTTGTTATTCCTTCTATGCCAGCAGCTTTGTGGCAATTCTACTTATATCGTACAAACTTTCAGAAATAAATCACAAATAAATCCGTTGGAAATCACACACAAGACCACTTGAATTTATTTTTACTACGGGCATTGAAATTCATTTATAATTTATCCATGTTTCACAGCCTCTGACTGACTTAACATTGGAGTTGAACATATTTACTTTTAAAGAAGAAGATGGATAGATGGAATTTTTAGAAACACCAGAACACTTAACAGCAGTTAAAACGAAACAAAAACAAGTTAATTTTCATTCAAATCATCACGTTCATATTCGTCTCTCCTTAGTCACGAGAGCCTGGCAGTGTTGTCGTTAGTACGCTCGTCTGACAAGCTCAATTTCCGGTGCTCACATGCTATTTCAGGTGAATATTTTTTTCAACCGAAACGGGTTCCTTGGTCCACCCAGCTTCATCAAAGTGGTCCAGTGATATTCTCTGGAAAAGATAGGGAGGTTCTTATACTTTGCTTCCTCATTTGCTCTTCAACTTCGAGGGGAGATGCAGTTTGCAGTCTTTTGCTCTTGTATTGTCGTTCCTAATAGTGAAAATTCATATGAAAGAACATTCACATTTAGAAGTGAATGTCATTATTAAATAGTGAACATTCACATGAAAAAATATTCACATTTAGATGTGAATGTCATTCCTAAATAGTTCAGATTCACATGAAAGAATATTCACATTTAGAAGTGAATGTCATTACTAAATAGTTCACATTCACATTTAGAAGTGAATGTGATTACTAAATAGTTCACATTCCCACAAATGAATTAGTCGCGATAGCTCAGTGGTTAGTGAACTGGACTACAAAGGACAAGAGGTAGGGTTCGATACCAACCGACGGCTTCCGGTTCACTTAGCCTTAAATGGGTACTGGATTTTTTTCTGGGAAAGTAAAGCGGCACGGGCGTAATACCAGCCACATTACCTCAAAAATCATGTGCCGAAGGTCTGTAAAATTTATGGTCACTAACACCGTATTCTCTATACGTCACTTGGCGTGACGGCGGCTCTTTACTTTACTTACACAAATGAATATTCACATTTAGAAGTGAATGCCCACCCTAAATAATTCACATTTACAAGAATCTGTATTCATACTTGAAAGTAAATATTTCTCCCTGAAAAGTTCACATTTGCAAGAATCTATCTTCACATTTCAAGACGTGACAGTCCCCCCATAGAATCCAACATACCTGTAGTCACATTTCCTGGCTTAACTTCAATCAATAACAAGATCCGCCCCTGAACAAGCAAACAACGGCACATTCTTCCGGGGGCACTGGTCTATCTTCTATTTGTGCAGCCCTTGGTCTGTTCTCTGTGCCTATTTTCTTGTTTACACACAAGCCCGTGATATAAACGTAGCCACGGCATATTTGTGAATTACTCACTGCTTTTTGACAGTGATCTCTTAGTTGTGTTGCTCTATATCAGTCGAGATTATGTAATTACTGTTTGATAAACGAGGGCATGATGATTTTGGGAGATTTTCTTTTCAGTATCTTATATTTTTTAAAAATACTTAACAAATTGCATTATATTACCGTATTTGCATCATCCGATGGATTAAAATGACTGCAAGCTATAGAAATGTTGTTTTACAGGTTAAGAATACCATGTACAGCTAAGAAGAGTAATGAAAACGTTCTGAAAAAGGTCAAAGCAAATAAAGAGCTAATATCCAAAATTAGGAAAAAAACAATCATAATTTTTTGGCCAAGTAATGAGAAGAGAACAGCTGGAATATATTGTGACAACTGGGAAAATTGAGGGATGCAGAGATAGAGGGAAGCAAAAAGATAAGATACTAGACGGCTTAAGAGAATAGCTTGGCAGAAGGTCAACAACAGAAATGATAAATAACTGTCGAGATCGAAAGTTGTGGAGAGACATGATCACCTATGCCAGCAGGCAGGGTAATTGATGATGATAATTTACATTATTCGATTCAGTACATACATTTTTAGCATGTATTAATGCTGGAATGTATCTTTTGCCTTTCGTCTGTACAAGTTTCTCTACCTGAAATTCAATAGAAATGATAATTAGCTGCCGAGATCGAAAGTTGAGGAGAGACATGATCACCTACGCCAATAGGCCCTGTGCTTGATGATGATAGGGGATAGCTGTCCCAATATTTGGTTTGTGTTGAAGTATAAAGGATAGCTGTCCCAATATTTGGTTTGTGTTGAAGTATAAAGGATAGCGGTCCCAATATTTGGTTTGTGTTGAATTATAGGGGAGAGCTGTCCCAATATTTGGTTTGTGTTGAATTATAGGGGACAGCTGTCCCAATATTTGGTTTGTGTTGAATTATAGGGGGCAGCTGTCCCGCTATTGATTTGTGTTGAAGTATAGGGGACAGCTGTCCCAATATTTGGTTTGTGTTGAATTATAGGGGAGAGTTGTCCCAATATTTGGTTTGTGTTGAATTATAGGGGATAGCTATCCTAATATTTGGTTTGTGTTGAATTATAGGGGACAGCTGTCCCAAAATTTGGTTTGTGTTGAATTATAGGGGATAGCTGTCCCAATATTTGGTTTGTGATGAATTATAGGAGATAGCTATCCTAATATTTGGTTTGTGTTGAAGTATAGGGGACAGCTGTCCCAATATTTGGTTTGTGTTGAATTATAGGGGAGAGCTGTCACAATATTTGGTTTGGTTTGAATTATAGGTGATAGCTATCCTAATATTTGGTTTGTGTTGAATTATAGGGGACAGCTGTCCCAATATTTGGTTTGTGTTGAATTATAGGTAGCTGTCCCAATATTTGGTTTGTGTTGAATTATAGGTGATAGCTGTCCCAATATTTGGTTTGTGTTGAATTATAGGGGACAGCTGTCCCAATATTTGGTTTGTGTTGAATTATAGGTGATAGCTGTCCCAATATTTGGTTTGTGTTGAATTATAGGTGATAGCTGTCGCAATATTTGGTTTGTGTTGAAATACTGTCCCGTTAAAATTGATGGGAGAAAAATCTACCAACCCCTACCCCCTACCCCCCCCCCCCTTTCCTTTAATAAAGAAGAAAACGAAGAACAACGTCGAAAGCTCTCGACAATAAATAATAATATTATTTCTGAAGTTGGAGAATACCTGCACGAACGGTGAGGAGCACCTAAACACATGGCTGCCTGTGTAAAAATAGGAAAGATGTCACAAAAGTCCCGCAAATTTCATTTTCTGGGAACTGCATTGGAGTGATGAAGCTGGTGCACACAAACAAACACACACACAAGGAAATAAACAAACACACAAGGAAATAAACAAATAAACTCACAAGAATATAAACAAACAAACACACAAGGAAATAAACAAACACACAAGGAAATAAACAAATAAACTCACAAGAAAATAAACAAACAAACACAAGGAAATAAACAAACACACAAGGAAATAAATAAACACACAAGGAGATAAATAAACAAACAAACGCACAAGAAAATAAACAAACAAACACACAAGGAAATAAACAAACACACAAGGAAATAAACAAACAAACTCACAATAATATAAACAAACAAACACACAAGGAAATAAACAAACACACAAGGAAATAAACAAATAAACTCACAAGAAAATAAACAAACAAACACAAGGAAATAAACAAACACACAAGGAAATAAATAAACACACAAAGAGATAAATAAACAAACAAAAGCACAAGGAAATAAATAAACACACAAGGAGATAAACAAACAAACAAACAAACAACAAAATAAAATGCGAGAGTGGCTGAGTAGCATGTTAACTGCTGTCATTAATCAAACATTCAAAGAATGACTGCACATTTGATCTTCTTCTTTCTTTTCTCATTTGCTTTACAGCGTCGAGGGGAGATACAATTGGTTTCTTTGCGTTTTTTTCTTTCTCCACATATGTTGATGGTTGCTACTTTAACTTTGTTGTCTATCTCCATGTTCTGTATTTTTTTTTAGCATAAAATGTTTATCCCTTAGACAGACAGACAGACAGACAGACAGACAGACAGGCAAATAGACAGGCAAATAGACACCCAGACGGACCAGAGGGCGGGCAGACAGACAGACAGACAGACAGACAGACAGACAGACAGACAGGCAAATAGACAGGCAAATAGACACCCAGACGGACCAGAGGGCGGGCAGACAGACAGACAGACAGACAGACAGACAGGCAAATAGACAGGTAAATATACAGGCAAATAGACACCCAGACGGACCAGGGGGCGGGCAGACAGACAGACAGACAGACAAACAGACAGACATATAGATAGATAGATAGATAGATAGATAGACAGACAGACAGACAGACAGACAGACAGACAGACAGACAGACAGACAGACAGACAGACAGACTGACTGACTGACTGACGGACGGACGGACGGACGGACTGACGGACGGACGAACGGACGGACGGACGGACGAACGGACGGACGGACGGATGGTTGGATGGATGGTTGGATGGATGGATGGTTGGGTGGATGGATAGAAAGACAGACAGACAGATAGATGGATAGATGGACCGATGGATGGATGGATGGATACTTTGTAATAACTAATCTTCTTTTATCTTCTGGTATGTTATCTTGCTTGTCAAACAAGAGTATTTTATTACTTTCAGACCAATGAAAATGGTTAAATGAAGGCGTAATTATATATGCTCAGAATAACAAAGAAACTGTTCTTGCCTCGAACAGAGAACGTTATATTTACTTATTATTGTCCATGAATATTGTTTCAATAAACTTAACAGCACTTAAAGACTGAACAACACAGGCACTCAATACAACATGATAATCTACATAAACAAGACAGAAACCATAAAAATCGCTAAGGGGAAAACAAAACATCAACATAACAATAGTCGGCAAGCAATTAAAACAAGTCGAGGGATTTACATGCTTAGGAAATTACTATAGGATGAAATAGAAAGGAGGAAGGAAGGATGGATGAAAGTTAACAAGGAAGGAGGGAAGTTAAGAAGGAAGGAAGGAAGGAAGGAAGTTGGAAGGAAGGATGGAAAAACAAAAGGGAGGGAAGTAGGAAGGAAGGAAGGAAGGAAGGAAGGAAGGAAGGAAGGAAAGAAGGAAAGAAGGAAGGAACAAAAGAAGGAAGGAACAAAAGAAGGAATGAAGGAGGTTAAGAAGGAAGGAATGAATGAAAGAAGGAAGGAACAAACAAAGAAAGAAAAAAGAAAAAAAGGAAGGAAGGAAGGAATGAAGAAGCAAAAGAAGGAAGGAAGGAGTAAAAGAAGGAAGGAAGGAAGGAACAAAAAAGGAAGGAACAAAAGAAGGAAGGAAGGAAGGAAGTTAAGAAGGAGAGAAGGAAGGAATGAAAGAAGGAAAGAACAAACAAAGAAAGAACAAAGAAAGAAAAAAGAAGGAAGGAAGATAGGAATGAAGGAAGGAAGGGAGGGAAGGAAGGAAGGAAGGAAGGAAGGAAGGAAGGAAGGAAGGAAGGAAAGGAAGGAAGGAAGGAAGGAAGGAAGGAAGGAAGGAAGGAAGGAAGGAAGGAAGGAAGGAAGGAAGGAAGGAAGGAAGGAAGGAAGGAAGGAAGGAAGGAAGGAAGATTATTGGCCACGCTTTCGTCTTCTATTTCCCCGAAAGATAATTTTAAAAATCGACAATGACATCGTGTCTTCTGAGTTAAATTATCAACAGGAAGAGCAATGAGAGTTCTACGTCACTTCCTGTGATCTCAAAGTATACGTAAGATGGCGACACTAGATTCCTTTGACAGTGAGAGCTGGCGAAATACTGACTTATACTTGATACTATCAGGGGCGGATCTAAGACCTTTTTCCATGCAGCCATGTTTATAAACAGAGTGTTTGTGTTCTAGTTCGATGGAATGGGTCCACCTCTGATCTGCACGCCTTTCAGGAAAACAATCTTTCGCGAGAGTACTGTTTCGTTTATTTTGATCTCTTTCATTATAATCCCTTGCGGTTCTTAATTATAATCTATTACTTCAATCTACTTTTTTATCTTTCTATTTACTATTGTCTGTTACCTTTTTTTATTTCTTTTCTACGTCCTCTTCCTCGTGCTATTCTTTTTTTCATAAATGTTATTTTCTTTCTCTAACTCTTTCTTTATCTCTTTCTTTATCTCTTATTGAATATCTTTCTTTATCTCCTTCTTTATCGCTACTTTATCTCTTTCTTTATCTCTTTATTCATCTGCTTTATTTGATTACTACGTATTTGTCTTTTTCGTGACTCTTTCCTTTATTCATTTCATCCCAAATCATTTTTATTACCTTATTTTTCTTCCATTTTTCCTCTTTATCTTCTTCAAATTCCTCCTCGACTAAGGATTTTCTTCTCACTTTCCTCTGTTTCCTCTTTACTCCTTCTTGTTTCTGGTGTGTGTAGCATCGGGGCTATGTGATCAGACAGAGAGACAAATAGACAGATAGACAGACACGACAAACAAATAAACGTTGAGATCTAAGGGCAGACCAAGAAAATATGGATTGATGGAATATTAGAAACACTAAGAAACATAACAGCAGGAGAGGTTAATAGAAGCTCACAATATCATAAACTATAATCGTCTCAACTCTGAAAAGTAAAATGATACTGAATGGTAGGAAAGAAAAAGACATTACGACAATTGCAGACATATTAGTTCAAAGCAACAAACTCAACGAAGTAAATAAGAAAACAAATTGTGGGGAGGAAGTTTGTTATCTCCCCTATCTACTGACACTGGTTTCAGTACAATATAATGTTTTATATCTCCCCTATATACTGACACTGGTTTCAGTACAATATAATGTTGTCTTTTATATCCCCTATTTACTGACAGAATACATTAAGGATCTTTATAATGATGAAGGAACGGAAGTAAATATTAAGGATAATGGAAAAGGACCAGAAATACTCAGAGAAGAAGTGGAAGACGTCTTGCGCAATATGAAAGCAGGCAAAGCGCCTGGACCGGATAATATAACTAAAGATAAGATTGAAGCCATGGGTGATTTTGGAATAGAAATAATAACAAAAATATTGAATGATATCTACAACAGCGGATATATACCAGACGACATGCTCAAATCAATATTCATAGCCCTACCAAAGAAATCTGGTGCGATTGAATGTGATGATCATCACACAATAAGCCTTATGAGTCATATGACTAAGATATTACTAAGAATCATCATGCGAAGAGTGCGAAACAAAATCAGTCCAGAAATTAGCGATGAACAGTGTGGTTTTGTTAGAGATAAAGGAACAAGCAATGCCATTTATATCATATGATATTTAGTAGAAAGAGCCATAGAGGTGAAAACAGATCTATACCTATGTTTCATAGATTACACCAAGGCATTTGACAAAGTCAAGAAATAATCAAAATTTTAGAAAGCATAAACGTAGACAGCAAAGATCTAAGAATAATAGAGAACATGTACTAGCAAAAAACAGCGGCCATAAGAACTGGAAACCAATTGGGAATGTTTCAACAAATAAAACAGTGTGTTAGACAAGGATGTGTGCTGTCACCAGATTTGTTTAATATTTATAGTGAGATTATTTTAAGATCCATAAGGGGCATGCCTGGAATAACAATTGGAGGTCATAATATAAATAATCTAAGGTATGCTGATGATACAGTCTTAATCGCTAAGAGTGAAAATGAGTTACAAGAAATGTTGGACATTATGGTGAAAGAAAGCAAAAATAAAGGACTCAGCCTTTATAGCAGAAAGACAGAAGTAATGGTAACAACAAAGAAAAAGACATCACCTCAGTGCAAAATAAAGACAAGTGGAACAATATTAAAACAGGTAAATGAATTTAAATATTTGGGAACTTTTTTAACCTCAGACGGAAGATGTACAAAAGAGGTGAGATGCAGAATGGCTCAGGCAAAAGTAGCTTTCCAAAAAATGAGGAAGATACTATGCAATCCATTTTTGAAATAGAAACAAGAAAAAGAGTTCTTAAATGTTACGTAGAGCCAGTCTTAACATATGAATGCGAATCATGGACAATAGGACAACAGACAAGAAAATCACTGGAGTCTGTAGAAATGTGGTTTTACAGAAGAATGTTGAGAGTACCATGGACAGCAAAGAAGAATAATGAAAATGTTCTGAGAGAGGTCAAAGCAAAAAGAGAGCTAATTTCCAATATTAGGAAGAAACAATCATCATTTTTTGGCCATGTAATGAGAAGAGAACAGCTGGAATATATTGTAACAACTGGAACAATTGAGGGACGAAGAGATAGAGCGAAGCAAAGAGAAAAGATACCAGACAGCTTAAGAGAATGGCTTGGCAGAAGGTCAACAACAGAAATGATAAATAGCTGCCGAGATCGAAAGTTGTGGAGAGACATGATCACCTACGCCAGCAGGCCTGGTATTTGATGATGATGATGATGATTTACTGACTGGTTTTAGTACAATATAATGTTGTCTTTTGTCACGTTGAATGTTGTCACATAAAAGTAATCCTGGAGGGGAAAATACAAGGTAAAGGAGGCAGAGGCAGACCAAGACTAACAAGGACGAGTAACATGAAAAGATGGACAAATCTGCCTATGACAACCTGCGCCATCAAAGGAAGAGACAGAGCAGAATGGCGCTCTATGGTAGCCAATCTTCGTTGCGGAGTTGGCACTCGATGATGATGATGAAACGAGTATTCCAACTTTCCTCTTCTCATGATGTGCCCGAAAAATGTTGATTATTTCTTTCTGATGTTTTTAGGAGCTCCATTTGTGTGTTGGCCTCTTTGAGAACTTCCTCATTGATCTTTTTAGCTGTCCAGGGAACTTTCAACATTCTTCTGAGAAATCCCATCTCTGTGGCCGCTAATCGTCTTTTCATTGTGCTGTCCGTGGTTCGCTTCCATAGGTTAGAATTGGTTCTATATAGCATCGATGAACTCCCTTTCTCATTTTTATTGACATAGATTTGTTGCATAAGATATTTTTCATTTTCTGAAATGCTATTTTGGCCTGAGCTATTCTGCTTTTTATTTCTGTGGTGCTTCTTCCATCTGATGTTATTATTGTGCCCAAGTATTTGAAACGTTGCACTTGTTTCAGATTTGTCTTGTTTATTTTTATGCTGCATGATGGTGGTGATTGTTTCTTTTATATTGCCATTACTTCTGTTTTCTTACTATTCAGACTGAGGCTTTCTTTTACTATTATGTCTATCATTTCTTGTAGTTCATTCTCTGTCTCTGCTATTAAGACTGTCATTCGCATATCGTAAATTATTTATGTTGTGACCGTTGACTTCAATTCCTTTTTTGTCTACTATTGATCTCATAATATATTCGCTGTAAAGTGAAAACAAATCCGGTGACAGAACACAGCCTTGTCTGACTCCTTGTTTTATATATTGGAATTGTCCTGTTTGATAGTATTTTATGGCACATATCTAATTAAACTTTAGGATAATAATCCACAGTTATCTACGTCATCATCCATTGTATTGCATGTACAATCGAAACAATATAACTAAGTGACGATCCTGTACAATATGACAACAAGAACAGAAGAGCAGAGTCCTTCCAAGAAATGGAATCACGGAATGTGAACCACCAAGCACACGCACCATACAGGAACCAAAGAAGAAATGGAATCTGTGGTTTGAGTAGAGGAAATCATAGGAAGAAGTAAAAGAAGAGGCAGGCGAAGATTATGAAGAAAAAGTGAAAGGAAACGAAGAAAGAAACAAACAAACAAACAAAGAGAGAAACGAAGAAAGAAACAAACAAACAAAGAAAGAGAGAAACGAAGAAAGAAACAAACAAACAAAGAAAGAGAGAAACGAAGAAAGAAACAAACAAACAAAGAAAGAGAGAAACAAAGACAGAAAGAAAGACAGAAAGAGAGAGAAAGAGATAAAGAAAGAAAGAAAGAAAGAAAGAATTTTAGAAAAAGATAGAAGAAGAGGAAGAAAAATTTAATAAATTTGAGGTGAAGAATTCAAATAAAAGAACAAATATAAGTTTTTAAAAAAAGCAAAAGAGGAAAAATTACAAGAAAACTAACAAATAGAAGTAAAAGAAGATGAAACGCCACACAAATTACACTTGACGTGAACACTTGTAAGAAGCAAAAAAAAACCCCGTCAAGAACATTCCATCATTCCCTACATGTTATCCGAAAACGGCGTCAGAGGAAAGAACAAAACAGAACATTTCTTCTGGTTGTGATCTCCTGTCTTTTCTCTGTTAACAATGTCGCTTCTTCCTATCCTTCGAGTCTATTAACAATATATGTACTAGTCTCTGAATGTCGCTTCTTGTCTCTAATTAATTAAGTAACTGTATCTGTACTAGTCTCTGAATGTCGCTTCTTGTCTCTAATTAATTAAGTAAATGTATCTGTACTAGTCTCTGAATGTCGCTTCTTGTCTCTAATTGATTAAGTAACTGTATCTGTACTAGTCTCTGAATGTCGCTTCTTGTCTCTAATTAATTAAGTAAATGTATCTGTACTAGTCTCTGAATGTCGCTTCTTGTCTCTAATTAATTAAGTAACTGTATCTGTACTAGTCTCTGAATGTCGCTTCTTGTCTCTAATTAATTAAGTAACTGTATATGTACTAGTCTCTGAATGTCGCTTCTTGTCTCTAATTGATTAAGTAACTGTATCTGTACTAGTCTCTGAATGTCGCTTCTTGTCTCTAATTGATTTAGTAACTGTATCTGTACTAGTCTCTGAATGTCGCTTCTTGTCTCTAATTGATTAAGTAACTGTATCTGTACTAGTCTCTGAATGTCGCTTCTTGTCTCTAATTGATTAAGTAACTGTATCTGTACTAGTCTCTGAATGTCGCTTCTTGTCTCTAATTGATTAAGTAACTGTATCTGTACTAGTCTATGAATGTCGCTTCTTGTATCTTATTGATTAAGTAACTGTATCTGTACTAGTCCCTGAATGTCGTTTTTGTCTCTAATTGATTAAGTAACTGTATCTGTACTAGTCTCTGAATGTCGCTTCTTGTCTCTAATTAAGTAACTGTATCTGTACTAGTCTCTGAATGTCGCTTCTTGTATCTTATTGATTAAATAACTGTATCTTACTAGTCTCTGAATGTCGCTTCTTTTCTCTAATTGATTACGTAACTGTATATGTACTAGTCTCTGAATATCGCTTCTTGTCTCTAATTGATTAAGTAACTGTATCTGTATTAGTCTCTGAATATCGCTTCTTTTCTCTAATTGATTACGTAACTGTATATGTACTAGTCTCTGAATATCGCTTCTTGTCTCTAATTAATTAAGTAACTGTATCTGTATTAGTCTCTGAATATCGCTTCTTGTCTCTAATTAATTAAGTAACTGTATCTGTATTAGTCTATGAATATCGCTTCTTGTCTCTAATTGATTAAGTAACTGTATCTGTATTAGTCTCTGAATATCGCTTCTTTTCTCTAATTGATTAAGTAACTGTATCTGTATTAGTCTCTGAATATCGCTTCTTTTCTCTAATTGATTACGTAACTGTATATGTACTAGTCTCTGAATATCGCTTCTTGTCTCTAATTAATTAAATAACTGTATATGTACTAGTCTCTGAATATCGCTTCTTGTCTCTAATTAATTAAGTAACTGTATCTGTATTAGTCTCTGAATATCGCTTCTTGTCTCTAATTGATTTAGTAACTGTATCTGTACTAGTCTCTGAACATTGTTTCTTGTCTCTAATTGATTAAGTAACTGTATCTGTACTAATCTCTGAATGTCGCTTCTTGTCTCTAATTGATTAAGTAACTGTATCTGTACTAATCTCTGAATGTCGCTTCTTGTCTCTAATTGATTAAGTAACTGTATCTGTACTAGTCTCTGAATATCGCTTCTTGTCTCTAATTGATTTAGTAGCTGTATCTGTACTAGTCTCTGAATATCGCTTCTTGTCTCTAATTGATTAAGTAACTGTATTTGTACTAGTCCCTGAATGTCGCTTCTTGTGTCTAATTGATTTAGTAACTGTATCTGTACTAGTCTCTAAATGTCGCTTCTTGTCTCTAATTAATTAAGTAACTGTATCTGTACTAGTCTCTGAATGTCGCTACTTGTCTCTAATTGATTAAGTAACTGTATCTGTATTAGTCTCTGAATATCGCTTCTTTTCTCTAATTGATTACGTAACTGTATATGTACTAGTCTCTGAATATCGCTTCTTGTCTCTAATTGATTAAGTAACTGTATCTGTATTAGTCTCTGAATATCGCTTCTTTTCTCTAATTGATTTAGTAACTGTATCTGTACTAGTCTCCGAATGTCGCTTCTTGTCTCTAATTGATTAAGTAACTGTATCTGTACTAGTCTCTGAATGTCGCTTCTTGTCTCTAATTAATTAAGTAACTGTATCTGTACTAGTCTCTGAATGTCGCTTCTTGTCTCTAATTGATTAAGTAACTGTATCTGTACTAGTATCTGAATGTCGCTTCTTGTCTCTAATTGATTAAGTAACTGTATCTGTACTAGTCTCTGAATGTCGCTTCTTGTCTCTAATTGATTAAGTAACTGTATCTGTACTAGTCTCTGAATGTCGCTTCTTGTCTCTAATTGATTAATTAACTGTATCTGTACTATTTTCTGAATATCACTTATTGTCTCTAATTAATTAAGTAACTGTATCAGTACTAGTCTCTGAATGTCGCTTCTTGTCTCTAATTAATTAAGTAACTGCATCTGTACTAGTCTCTGAATGTCGCTTCTTGTCTCTAATTAATTAACTGTATCTATACTAGTCTCTGAATTTCGCTTCTTGTCTCTAATTGATTTAGTAAGTGTATATGTACTAGTCTCTGAATATCGCTTCTTGTTTCTAATTGATTAAGTTACTGTATCTGTACTAGTCTCTGAATGTCGCTTCTTGTCTCTAATTGATTAAGTAACTGTATGTGTACTAGTCTCTGAATGTCGCTTCTGTCTCTATTTGATTAAGTAACTGTATCTGTACTAGTCTCTAAATGTCGCTTCTTGTATCTTATTGGTTAAGTAACTGTATCTGTACTAGTCTCTGAATGTCGCTTCTTGTATCTTATTGATTATATAAGTGTATCTGTACTAGTCTCTGAATGTCGCTTATTTTCTCTAATTGATTAAGTAACTGTATATATACTAGTCTCTGAATATCGCGTCTTGTCTCTAATTGATTAAGTAACTGTATATGTACTAGTCTCTGAATGTCGCTTCTTGTCTCTAATTGATTTAGTAACTGTATCTGTACTAGTCTCTGAACATTGTTTCTTGTCTCTAATTGATTAAGTAACTGTATCTGTACTAATCTCTGAATGTCGCTTCTTGTCTCTAATTGATTAAGTAACTGTATCTGTACTAATCTCTGAATGTCGCTTCTTGTCTCTAATTGATTAAGTAACTGTATCTGTACTAGTCTCTGAATATCGCTTCTTGTCTCTAATTGATTTAGTAGCTGTATCTGTACTAGTCTCTGAATATCGCTTCTTGTCTCTAATTGATTTAGTAACTGTATTTGTACTAGTCTCTGTATGTCGCTTCTTGTGTCTAATTGATTTAGTAACTGTATCTGTACTAGTCTCTAAATGTCGCTTCTTGTCTCTAATTAATTAAGTAACTGTATCTGTACTAGTCTCTGAATGTCGCTACTTGTCTCTAATTGATTAAGTAACTGTATCTGTATTAGTCTCTGAATATCGCTTCTTTTCTTTAATTGATTACGTAACTGTATATGTACTAGTCTCTGAATATCGCTTCTTGTCTCTAATTGATTAAGAAACTGTATCTGTATTAGTCTCTGAATATCGCTTCTTTTCTCTAATTGATTTAGTAACTGTATCTGTACTAGTCTCTGAATGTCGCTTCTTGTCTCTAATTGATTAAGTAACTGTATCTGTACTAGTCTCTGAATGTCGCTTCTTGTCTCTAATTGATTAAGTAACTGTATCTGTACTAGTCTCTAAATGTCGCTTCTTGTCTCTAATTAATTAAGTAACTGTATCTGTACTAGTCTCTGAATGTCGCTTCTTGTCTATAATTGATTAAGTAACTGTATCTGTACTAGTATCTGAATGTCGCTTCTTGTCTCTAATTGATTAAGTAACTGTATCTGTACTAGTCTCTGAATGTCGCTTCTTGTCTCTAATTGATTAAGTAACTGTATCTGTACTAGTCTCTGAATGTCGCTTCTTGTCTCTAATTGATTAATTAACTGTATCTGTACTATTTTCTGAATGTCACTTATTGTCTCTAATTAATTAAGTAACTGTATCAGTACTAGTCTCTGAATGTCGCTTCTTGTCTCTAATTAATTAAGTAACAGCATCTGTACTAGTCTCTGAATGTCGCTTCTTGTCTCTAATTAATTAAGTAACTGTATCTGTACTAGTCTCTGAATTTCGCTTCTTGTCTCTAATTGATTTAGTAAGTGTATCTGTACTAGTCTCTGAATATCGCTTCTTGTTTCTAATTGATTAAGTAACTGTATCTGTACTAGTCTCTGAATGTCGCTTCTTGTCTCTAATTGATTAAGTAACTGTATGTGTACTAGTCTCTGAATGTCGCTTCTGTCTCTATTTGATTAAGTAACTGTATCTGTACTAGTCTCTAAATGTCGCTTCTTGTATCTTATTGGTTAAGTAACTGTATCTGTACTAGTCTCTGAATGTCGCTTCTTGTATCTTATTGATTATATAACTGTATCTGTACTAGTCTCTGAATGTCGCTTCTTTTCTCTAATTGATTACGTAACTGTATATATACTAGTCTCTGAATATCGCTTCTTGTCTCTAATTGATTAAGTAACTGTATCTGTACTAGTCTATGAATGTCGCTTCTTGTATCTTATTGATTAAGTAACTGTATCTGTACTAGTCCCTGAATGTCGTTTTTGTCTCTAATTGATTAAGTAACTGTATCTGTACTAGTCTCTGAATGTCGCTTCTTGTCTCTAATTAAGTAACTGTATCTGTACTAGTCTCTGAATGTCGCTTCTTGTATCTTATTGATTAAATAACTGTATCTTACTAGTCTCTGAATGTCGCTTCTTTTCTCTAATTGATTACGTAACTGTATATGTACTAGTCTCTGAATATCGCTTCTTGTCTCTAATTGATTAAGTAACTGTATCTGTATTAGTCTCTGAATATCGCTTCTTTTCTCTAATTGATTACGTAACTGTATATGTACTAGTCTCTGAATATCGCTTCTTGTCTCTAATTAATTAAGTAACTGTATCTGTATTAGTCTCTGAATATCGCTTCTTGTCTCTAATTAATTAAGTAACTGTATCTGTATTAGTCTCTGAATATCGCTTCTTGTCTCTAATTGATTAAGTAACTGTATCTGTATTAGTCTCTGAATATCGCTTCTTTTCTCTAATTGATTAAGTAACTGTATCTGTATTAGTCTCTGAATATCGCTTCTTTTCTCTAATTGATTACGTAACTGTATATGTACTAGTCTCTGAATGTCGCTTCTTGTCTCTAATTAATTAAATAACTGTATATGTACTAGTCTCTGAATATCGCTTCTTGTCTCTAATTAATTAAGTAACTGTATCTGTATTAGTCTCTGAATATCGCTTCTTGTCTCTAATTGATTTAGTAACTGTATCTGTACTAGTCTCTGAACATTGTTTCTTGTCTCTAATTGATTAAGTAACTGTATCTGTACTAATCTCTGAATGTCGCTTCTTGTCTCTAATTGATTAAGTAACTGTATCTGTACTAATCTCTGAATGTCGCTTCTTGTCTCTAATTGATTAAGTAACTGTATCTGTACTAGTCTCTGTATATCGCTTCTTGTCTCTAATTGATTTAGTAGCTGTATCTGTACTAGTCTCTGAATATCGCTTCTTGTCTCTAATTGATTAAGTAACTGTATTTGTACTAGTCCCTGAATGTCGCTTCTTGTGTCTAATTGATTTAGTAACTGTATCTGTACTAGTCTCTAAATGTCGCTTCTTGTCTCTAATTAATTAAGTAACTGTATCTGTACTAGTCTCTGAATGTCGCTACTTGTCTCTAATTGATTAAGTAACTGTATCTGTATTAGTCTCTGAATATCGCTTCTTTTCTCTAATTGATTACGTAACTGTATATGTACTAGTCTCTGAATATCGCTTCTTGTCTCTAATTGATTAAGTAACTGTATCTGTATTAGTCTCTGAATATCGCTTCTTTTCTCTAATTGATTTAGTAACTGTATCTGTACTAGTCTCCGAATGTCGCTTCTTGTCTCTAATTGATTAAGTAACTGTATCTGTACTAGTCTCTGAATGTCGCTTCTTGTCTCTAATTAATTAAGTAACTGTATCTGTACTAGTCTCTGAATGTCGCTTCTTGTCTCTAATTGATTAAGTAACTGTATCTGTACTAGTATCTGAATGTCGCTTCTTGTCTCTAATTGATTAAGAAACTGTATCTGTACTAGTCTCTGAATGTCGCTTCTTGTCTCTAATTGATTAAGTAACTGTATCTGTACTAGTCTCTGAATGTCGCTTCTTGTCTCTAATTGATTAATTAACTGTATATGTAATATTTTCTGAATATCACTTATTGTCTCTAATTAATTAAGTAACTGTATCAGTACTAGTCTCTGAATGTCGCTTCTTGTCTCTAATTAATTAAGTAACTGCATCTGTACTAGTCTCTGAATGTCGCTTCTTGTCTCTAATTAATTAAGTAACTGTATCTGTACTAGTCTCTGAATTTCGCTTCTTGTCTCTAATTGATTTAGTAAGTGTATCTGTACTAGTCTCTGAATATCGCTTCTTGTTTCTAATTGATTAAGTAACTGTATCTGTACTAGTCTCTGAATGTCGCTTCTTGTCTCTAATTGATTAAGTAACTGTATGTGTACTAGTCTCTGAATGTCGCTTCTGTCTCTATTTGATTAAGTAACTGTATCTGTACTAGTCTCTAAATGTCGCTTCTTGTATCTTATTGGTTAAGTAACTGTATCTGTACTAGTCTCTGAATGTCGCTTCTTGTATCTTATTGATTATATAAGTGTATCTGTACTAGTCTCTGAATGTCGCTTATTTTCTCTAATTGATTAAGTAACTGTATATATACTAGTCTCTGAATATCGCGTCTTGTCTCTAATTGATTAAGTAACTGTATATGTACTAGTCTCTGAATGTCGCTTCTTGTCTCTAATTGATTAAGTAACTGTATCTGTACTAGTCTCTGAATGTCGCTTCTTGTCTCTAATTGATTAAGTAACTGTATCTGTACTAATCTCTGAATGTCGCTTCTTGTCTCTAATTGATTAAGTAACTGTATCTGTACTAGTCTCTGAATATCGCTTCTTGTCTCTAATTGATTTAGTAGCTGTATCTGTACTAGTCTCTGAATATCGCTTCTTGTCTCTAATTGATTTAGTAACTGTATTTGTACTAGTCTCTGAATGTCGCTTCTTGTGTCTAATTGATTTAGTAACTGTATCTGTACTAGTCTCTAAATGTCGCTTCTTGTCTCTAATTAATTAAGTAACTGTATCTGTACTAGTCTCTGAATGTCGCTACTTGTCTCTAATTGATTAAGTAACTGTATCTGTATTAGTCTCTGAATATCGCTTCTTTTCTCTAATTGATTACGTAACTGTATATGTACTAGTCTCTGAATATCGCTTCTTGTCTCTAATTGATTAAGAAACTGTATCTGTATTAGTCTCTGAATATCGCTTCTTTTCTCTAATTGATTTAGTAACTGTATCTGTACTAGTCTCTGAATGTCGCTTCTTGTCTCTAATTGATTAAGTAACTGTATCTGTACTAGTCTCTGAATGTCGCTTCTTGTCTCTAATTGATTAAGTAACTGTATCTGTACTAGTCTCTAAATGTCGCTTCTTGTCTCTAATTAATTAAGTAACTGTATCTGTACTAGTCTCTGAATGTCGCTTCTTGTCTATAATTGATTAAGTAACTGTATCTGTACTAGTATCTGAATGTCGCTTCTTGTCTCTAATTGATTAAGTAACTGTATCTGTACTAGTCTCTGAATGTCGCTTCTTGTCTCTAATTGATTAAGTAACTGTATCTGTACTAGTCTCTGAATGTCGCTTCTTGTCTCTAATTGATTAATTAACTGTATCTGTACTATTTTCTGAATGTCACTTATTGTCTCTAATTAATTAAGTAACTGTATCAGTACTAGTCTCTGAATGTCGCTTCTTGTCTCTAATTAATTAAGTAACAGCATCTGTACTAGTCTCTGAATGTCGCTTCTTGTCTCTAATTAATTAAGTAACTGTATCTGTACTAGTCTCTGAATTTCGCTTCTTGTCTCTAATTGATTTAGTAAGTGTATCTGTACTAGTCTCTGAATATCGCTTCTTGTTTCTAATTGATTAAGTAACTGTATCTGTACTAGT
The DNA here is from genome assembly GCA_032433765.1 of Megaustenia siamemsis. NCBI lineage: Eukaryota > Metazoa > Mollusca > Gastropoda > Stylommatophora > Ariophantidae > Megaustenia > Megaustenia siamemsis. The sequence goes on along the minus strand of JAVIAB010000025.1, from coordinate 48,852,406 downwards.
CTCTGAATGTCGCTTCTTGTCTCTAATTGATTAAGTAACTGTATGTGTACTAGTCTCTGAATGTCGCTTCTGTCTCTATTTGATTAAGTAACTGTATCTGTACTAGTCTCTAAATGTCGCTTCTTGTATCTTATTGGTTAAGTAACTGTATCTGTACTAGTCTCTGAATGTCGCTTCTTGTATCTTATTGATTATATAACTGTATCTGTACTAGTCTCTGAATGTCGCTTCTTTTCTCTAATTGATTACGTAACTGTATATATACTAGTCTCTGAATATCGCGTCTTGTCTCTAATTGATTAAGTAACTGTATATGTACTAGTCTCTGAATGTCGCTTCTTCTCTCTAATTGATTAAGTAGCTGCATCTGTACTAGTCTCTGAATGTCGCTTCTTGTCTCTAATTGATTAAGTAACTGTATATGTACTAATTTCTGAATGTCGCTTCTTGTCTCTAATTGATTAAGCAACTGTATCTGTACTAGTCTCTGAATGTCGCTTCTGTCTCTAATTGATTACGTAACTGTATATGTACTAGTCTCTAAATGTCGCTTCTTGTATCTTATTGATTAAGTAACTGTATCTGTACTAGTCTCTGAATATCGCTTCTTGTCTCTAATTGATTTAGTAACTGTATCTGTACTAGTCTCTGAATGTCGCTTCTTGTCTCTAATTGATTTAGTAACTGTATCTGCACTAGTCTCTGAATGTCGCTTCTTGTCTCTAATTGATTTAGTAACTGTATCTGTACTAGTCTCTGAATGTCGCTTCTTGTCTCTAATTGATTAAGTAACTGTATATGTACTAATTTCTGAATGTCGCTTCTTGTCTCTAATTGATTAAGCAACTGTATCTGTACTAGTCTCTGAATGTCGCTTCTGTCTCTAATTGATTACGTAACTGTATATGTACTAGTCTCTAAATGTCGCTTCTTGTATCTTATTGATTAAGTAACTGTATCTGTACTAGTCTCTGAATATCGCTTCTTGTCTCTAATTGATTTAGTAACTGTATCTGTACTAGTCTCTGAATGTCGCTTCTTGTCTCTAATTGATTTAGTAACTGTATCTGTACTAGTCTCTGAATATCGCTTCTTGTCTCTATTTGATTTAGTAGCCGTATCTGTACTAGTCTCTGAATGTCGCTTCTTGTCTCTAATTGATTTAGTAACTGTATCTGTACTAGTCTCTGAATGTCGCTTCTTGTCTCTAATTGATTTAGTAACTGCATCTGTACTAGTCTCTGAATGTCGCTTCTTGTCTCTAATTGATTTAGTAACTGTATCTGTACTAGTCTCTGAATGTCGCTTCTTGTCTCTGATTTAGTAACTGTATCTGTACTAGTCTCTGAATGTCGCTTCTTTGTCTAATGTATTAAGTAACTGTTTCTATCATCATCAAGTACCGGGCCTGCTGGCGTAGGTGATCATGTCTCTCCACAACTTTCGATCTCGACAGTTATTCATAATTTCTGTTGTTGACCTTCTGCCAAGCCATTCTCTTAAGCTGCCTGCTATATTTTCTCATTGCTTCCCTCTGTCTCTTCGTCCCTCAATTGTTCCAGCTGTTACAATATATTCCAGTTGTTCTCTTCTCATTACATGGCAAAAAAATGATGATTGTTTCTTCCTAATTTTGGAAATTAGCCCTCATTTTCTTTGATTTTTTAAATAACGTTTTCATTACTCTTTTTAGCTGTCCATGGTATTCTCAACATTCTTCTGTAAAACCGCATTCCTACAGCCTCCAGTTATGTTCATGTCTATTGTTCTATTGTCCATGATTCACATTCATATTTTAAGACTGGCTCTACATAACATTTAATAACTCTTTTTCTTGTTTCTATTGTCAAAAATGAATTGTACAGTACATTCCTAATATCTTGGAAAGCTGCTTTTGCCTGAGCTATTCTGCGTCTCACCTCTTTTGTACATCTACCAGGTGAGGTTAACATTGTTCCCAAAATGTATCTATATTAGTATATGAATGCCGCTTCTTTTCCAAGTTGATTAAGTAACAGTGTCTGTACTAGTTTCTGAATGTCGCTTCTTCTGTTTTAGTTGATTAATTATATCTGTCTCAGGTTCCAAATGTTAAATCTGCCTTTAGTAGATTAATTATCAGTACCTGTTTCTGGTCCAAATGCCGCTTCTTCTTCTAATTCATTAATTAACTGTTTCTGTACTAGAATCCGAATGTCGCTTCTTCTGTTTTGATTATTGAACAGTATCTGTCTGTCTCCAAATATCGCTTCTTCTATTCTAATTAATTAACATTATCTGTCTCAGGTCCTAAATATCGCCTCCTCTATTCTAATTAATTAACATTATCTGTCTCAGGTCCTAAATATCGCTTCTTCTATTCTAATTAATTAACAGTATCTGTCTCAGGTCCTAAATATCGCTTCTTCTATTCTAATTAACCAACATTATCTGTCTCAGGTCCTAAATATCGCCTCCTCTATTCCAATTAATTAACAGTATCTGTCTCAGGTCCTAAATATCGCTTCTTCTATTATAATTAATTAACAGTATCTGTATGTCTCCAAATATCGCCTCCTCTATTCTAATTAATTAACAGTATCTGTATGTCTCCAAATATCGCCTCCTCTATTCTAATTAATTAACAGTATCTGTCTCAGGTCCTAAATATCGCTTCTTCTATTCTAATTAATTAACAGTATCTGTATGTCTCCAAATATTGCCTCCTCTATTCTAATTAATTAACAGTATCTGTATGTCTCCAAATATTGCCTCCTCTATTCTAATTAATTAACAGTATCTGTATGTCTCCAAATATCGCCTCCTCTATTCTAATTAATCAACATTATCTGTCTCAGGTCCTAAATATCGCCTCCTCTATTCCAATTAATTAACATTATCTGTCTCAGGTCCTAAATATCGCTTGTTCTATTCTAATTAATTAACAGTATCTGTCTCAGGTCCCAAATGTCGTTTCTTCTCCTAGTTAAATATTTCAAACAATTTCTCGCCCTGATTAAGACCCCTTTCCATTACTCCCTCTTTACCTTAATCTTTATCTATAACTTCGCCATCCTGATTCTAAATTCTTGCAGTTGTAGGTCCCGCCTGGAAATAACAGTAGCTAGCGTTGATGTCTGATTTGTCTAGCACTTTCCAGTGATAAGCCAGGAATGTCTTAGTTACTTACTGATGGCAGACGATAACTTCTCTAACATTTCTTAAACACAACGAAGTCCTTGGCACCAGTTTTCCCTTCACCTTCCAGTAAGGTAGATATCAGTACCGGTTCCGATACTCAAGACTCAAATTGTATCACACCTGTAGCGCAACCGTGTCACTACCTGTAGAGTACCTATAATTGTGAAACTAATGAATGTTCTTTCTCTCATTCTGACGCTCAAGTAACGACTACCTCAGGAATAAACAGTTCTCTTCATCATCCGCCCTTAAAAGAATATTAACTCTTTCAGTGAGGAATCTTTTTATCGATGCAACAGAAGGGATGACAGCATTTTTCATGTTTTTAAGAATAAATTTACATATCGATATTTAGCTAGCATATAACATATTATATATGAATTTTTGGATAATTGAACAAGGAATTAACTTCACCAATACCAAGATGATACAAGACATGTACAAGAATATGGTTTAATGACCGTCCACACTACTCAAATTGAGAGTGACGCACTGTGCGGCGAAACGTACGCGGCCGAAATCGGCATGGCGCACAGTGCGGCGAAACATACGTAAAGAGTTAAATAGACGTTGATGCATTGTGTTGTGTTTATTTACGTCTTTCAGCCCAACACATCCGAATTCAGGGTAACATATTTGAGTACGGGTTTGCCTTCCCTCTTTGATTCCTACTCACTTGACCAGACTAGATTTGTTAGTCTGTTACCGGAGGCACCACGACGAGTGGAGTATGGGGTCCCAGCCTTTGGACCTGTTAAAACAGCTCTTGGGGATATGGAAACACAGGCTCTTTTACCACTTTGTTGTGGAGACACGTGAGAAAAGCATATTTGTACAGATGCTCAACTAGTAAAGTTTTAATGCACAAAACCTAATTTTACAGTCCAACATATATTGGGTTATAATGTTGCATGGTTTCAGATCTGAAGCTATGTAGGATTAGTTTTATTTACTTACATATCCGTGTTGTTCCTGCTGAAGTCCTATTGAGCCGAAACGTCGTTCAAATTTGCGTCATCTATTAATTACGTAAAGCTTTTACCATAAAATTTAGTCTATTTTTGTTTCAATTCTCCCTATCAGATGTGATCAGTCATGGTTGATGCCATCAGTGCTGGCTCATACCGAAATGAATATAAAAAGGTGTTTGTTTTTCTTGTTCATTTCTTGGTCTTTGATATATACGAACTACATGGGCGAAGGGGAGTCGCTATATCTCAGTGGTTAGTGAACTGGACTACAAAGGACAAGAGGTAGGGTTCGATCCCAATCGACGGCTTCCGGTTCACCCAGTCTTCAATGGGTACCGGATTTTTGTATGGGAAAGTAAAGCGGCACGGGCGTAATACCGACCACATTGAAACAAAAATCATGTGCTGAAGGTGTGTAAAATGTATGGTCACTAACACCATATTCCCTATACGCCACTTGGCGTGACGGGGGTACTTTACTTTTTATTTACATGGACGAAGTGGCTAGCAAGCTCGCCTACTGTATGGGTGAACGGGGATCAAATCCCAAAAGGTTTGCAGTTTTTTTAAATTTCAGCTAATCATCATGTGCCATACCGCTTAATGTTGGCGATGTTATTCCAACTCATTTCTGTTATCTGTGCCTCGTAAAAATGTTGCTGTTGACTGTCTACCATGACATGATACAAAGCTATCTAGTATCTTCTCCCATTGTCGCCCGTGACCTCTCTTTCTCTGTATTCTGCCAGTTCAAAAGTCGCACAGTAACTTCACAGTGCCCCTGAATTTGACCGAGCGACACCCCCCCCCTTCCCCTCCACAGGACTAAATCTACGCCTCTGGCTACACGAGAGTGATGTCTGGCTAAACCATTAAGTTATACTGCTAGTCTATTACGTTCCTACTAATCTAAGACTGCATTCCATGGACTTACAACCAAGCCAGGTACCGTATGCCAGATCTACAGTTTGTCCTACTTTCTCTCAACACATCGACCCACATTCCACACGAGCCCTCGTTTTTCCAGACACTTACTGTGCACAGTTGTTCGATTCAGTCGAAATGTGGTTTTTCAGTTCTATTCCTAGAGGTTAAAATAGTTTAAACGCAAAAAAAGAGATGGATTATATACCGGATGTTTACTCGATCATGCATTCCCTACTGGCTTTACCAGTTGACGATACATTCAAAGATGGGGGATTGGTGGTCTAGAGGCAAGACATCGGCCTCTGGACAGGAAGGTTAAGGATTCGATTCCAACCGCCGGCTTTGTGGGAATTTGTCAAACATTGAACCAGTGGTGTTTTTCGAAGCTTTACCCTGCCCTGGTCTCCGGGTTGTGTGGTCAAATGTGTAACCTTCTCTGGGTTGTGTGGTCAAATGTGTAACCTTCTCTGGGTTGTGTGGTCAAATGTGTAACCTTCTCTGGGTTGTGTGGTCAAATGTGTAACCTTCTCTGGGTTGTGTGGTCAAATGTGTAACCTTCTCTGGGTTGTGTGGTCAAATGTGTAACCTTCTCTGGGTTGTGTGGTCAAATGTGTAACCTTCTCTGGGTTGTGTGGTCAAATGTGTAACCTTCTCTGGGTTGTGTGGTCAAATGTGTAACCTTCTCTGGGTTGTGTGGTCAAATGTGTAACCTTCTCTGGGTTGTGTGGTCAAATGTGTAACCTTCTCTGGGTTGTGTGGTCAAATGTGTAACCTTCTCTGGGTTGTGTGGTCAAATGTGTAACCTTCTCTGGGTTGTGTGGTCAAATGTGTAACCTTCTCTGGGTTGTGTGGTCAAATGTGTAACCTTCTCTGGGTTGTGTGGTCAAATGTGTAACCTTCTCTGGGTTGTGTGGTCAAATGTGTAACCTTCTCTGGGTTGTGTGGTCAAATGTGTAACCTTCTCTGGGTTGTGTGGTCAAATGTGTAACCTTCTCTGGGTTGTGTGGTCAAAAGTGTAACCTTCTCTGGGTTGTGTGGTCAAATGTGTAACCTTCTCTGGGTTGTGTGGTCAAATGTGTAACCTTCTCTGGGTTGTGTGGTCAAATGTGTAACCTTCTCTGGGTTGTGTGGTCAAATGTGTAACCTTCTCTGGGTTGTGTGGTCAAATGTGTAACCTTCTCTGGGTTGTGTGGTCAAATGTGTAACCTTCTCTGGGTTGTGTGGTCAAATGTGTAACCTTCTCTGGGTTGTGTGGTCAAATGTGTAACCTTCTCTGGGTTGTGTGGTCAAATGTGTAACCTTCTCCGGGTTGTGTGGTCAAATGTGTAACCTTCTCCGGGTTGTGTGGTCAAATGTGTAACCTTCTCTGGGTTGTGTGGTCAAATGTGTAACCTTCTCTGGGTTGTGTGGTCAAATGTGTAACCTTCTCTGGGTTGTGTGGTCAAATGTGTAACCTTCTCTGGGTTGTGTGGTCAAATGTGTAACCTTCTCTGGGTTGTGTGGTCAAATGTGTAACCTTCTCTGGGTTGTGTGGTCAAATGTGTAACCTTCTCTGGGTTGTGTGGTCAAATGTGTAACCTTCTCTGGGTTGTGTGGTCAAATGTGTAACCTTCTCTGGGTTGTGTGGTCAAATGTGTAACCTTCTCTGGGTTGTGTGGTCAAATGTGTAGCCTTCTCCGGGTTGTGTGGTCAAATGTGTAACCTTCTCTGGGTTGTGTGGTCAAATGTGTAACCTTCTCTGGGTTGTGTGGTCAAATGTGTAACCTTCTCTGGGTTGTGTGGTCAAATGTGTAACCTTCTCCGGGTTGTGTGGTCAAATGTGTAACCTTCTCCGGGTTGTGTGGTCAAATGTGTAACCTTCTCTGGGTTGTGTGGTCAAATGTGTAACCTTCTCTGGGTTGTGTGGTCAAATGTGTAACCTTCTCTGGGTTGTGTGGTCAAATGTGTAACCTTCTCTGGGTTGTGTGGTCAAATGTGTAACCTTCTCTGGGTTGTGTGGTCAAATGTGTAACCTTCTCTGGGTTGTGTGGTCAAATGTGTAACCTTCTCTGGGTTGTGTGGTCAAATGTGTAACCTTCTCTGGGTTGTGTGGTCAAATTTGTAACCTTCTCTGGGTTGTGTGGTCAAATGTGTAACCTTCTCTGGGTTGTGTGGTCAAATGTGTAACCTTCTCTGGGTTGTGTGGTCAAATGTGTAACCTTCTCTGGGTTGTGTGGTCAAATGTGTAACCTTCTCTGGGTTGTGTGGTCAAATGTGTAACCTTCTCCGGGTTGTGTGGTCAAATGTGTAACCTTCTCTGGGTTGTGTGGTCAAATGTGTAACCTTCTCCGGGTTGTGTGGTCAAATGTGTAACCTTCTCTGGGTTGTGTGGTCAAATGTGTAACCTTCTCCGGGTTGTGTGGTCAAATGTGTAACCTTCTCTGGGTTGTGTGGTCAAATGTGTAACCTTCTCTGGGTTGTGTGGTCAAATGTGTAACCTTCTCTGGGTTGTGTGGTCAAATGTGTAACCTTCTCTGGGTTGTGTGGTCAAATGTGTAACCTTCTCTGGGTTGTGTGGTCAAATGTGTAACCTTCTCTGGGTTGTGTGGTCAAATGTGTAACCTTCTCTGGGTTGTGTGGTCAAATGTGTAACCTTCTCTGGGTTGTGTGGTCAAATGTGTAACCTTCTCTGGGTTGTGTGGTCAAATGTGTAACCTTCTCTGGGTTGTGTGGTCAAATGTGTAACCTTCTCCGGGTTGTGTGGTCAAATGTGTAACCTTCTCTGGGTTGTGTGGTCAAATGTGTAACCTTCTCCGGGTTGTGTGGTCAAATGTGTAACCTTCTCTGGGTTGTGTGGTCAAATGTGTAACCTTCTCCGGGTTGTGTGGTCAAATGTGTAACCTTCTCTGGGTTGTGTGGTCAAATGTGTAACCTTCTCCGGGTTGTGTGGTCAAATGTGTAACCTTCTCTGGGTTGTGTGGTCAAATGTGTAACCTTCTCCGGGTTGTGTGGTCAAATGTGTAACCTTCTCTGGGTTGTGTGGTCAAATGTGTAACCTTCTCCGGGTTGTGTGGTCAAATGTGTAACCTTCTCTGGGTTGTGTGGTCAAATGTGTAACCTTCTCCGGGTTGTGTGGTCAAATGTGTAACCTTCTCTGGGTTGTGTGGTCAAATGTGTAACCTTCTCTGGGTTGTGTGGTCAAATGTGTAACCTTCTCTGGGTTGTGTGGTCAAATGTGTAACCTTCTCTGGGTTGTGTGGTCAAATGTGTAACCTTCTCTGGGTTGTGTGGTCAAATGTGTAACCTTCTCTGGGTTGTGTGGTCAAATGTGTAACCTTCTCTGGGTTGTGTGGTCAAATGTGTAACCTTCTCAGGGTAGTGAGATCCGATGTCTAGCGCTCTCTGGGTAGTGAGATCTGATGTCTAGTCCTTTCTGGGTAGTGAGATCCGATGTCTAGCCCTTTCTGGGTAGTGATATCCGACGCCTAGCACTCTCTGGGTAGTGAGATCCGATGTCTAGCCCTTTCTGGGTAGTGAGATCCGGTGTCTAGCTCTCTCTGAGTAGTATGATCCGATATCTAGCCCTTTCTGGGTAGTGAGATCCGGTGTCTAGCCCTTTCTGGGTAGTGAGATCCGGTGTCTAGCCCTTTCTGGGTAGTGAGATCCGGTGTCTAGCCCTTTCTGGGTAGTGAGATCCGATGTCTAGCCCTTTCTGGGTAGTGAGATCCGATATCTAGCCCTTTCTGGGTAGTGAGATCCGATATCTAGCCCTTTCTGGGTAGTGAGATCCGGTGTCTAGCCCTTTCTGGGTAGTGAGATCCGATGTCTAGCCCTCTCTGAGTAGTGAGATTCGATGTCTAGTCCTTTCTGGGTAGTGAGATCCGATTTCTATCCCTCTCGGCAAACGGCGAAAAACAATAAGTCCTGTGTGCACTCGCGCACGTTAAAAAATCCATGACAGTTTACAGTGGAAAACAGCCGATCAAAATAACAGCTGTCCCGAATACAATTATTAAGCAAATCGACCCAACCATTTCGAAGATGGAGATGTGTAGGACCGGAAGTGGATGTCCTAGACATCGCATTTATGAAGTAAGCTAGTGACGCAACGCATCCACGCCCACGGATGAACACCAAGAATAAGTGGAAGTCCTAGACATCGCAGTTATGAAGTAAGCTAGTAACGCAACGCATCCACGCCCACGGATGAACACCAAGAATACGAAAATAAATTCAAATATGCGGCCATTTTATTATTAATGTTATTTCCGACTCATGACTTCGGGGTTCGTCCAGCCATTTATAATTAAAACGAACTTAGCCAAACAGAAACAAAGTGAATTTACTTAAAGATAATCACAAATATAAAATATATAAAACATTAAACACTATGCAGGGATACGACTAGAACTGCAGAGAAAATGTAAAATAAAACTAAAATGATATAAAGCAACTAAACTTGTCGAGACAAACTACGACGATTCGGCAAGGCATTCATCAGTTACAAAGTATATTGGGATTTACTATAGTGGAGAGACGAGACAAACTACGACGATTCGGCAAGGCATTCATCAGTTACAAAGTATATTGGGATTTACTATAGTGGAGAGACGAGACAAACTACGACGATTCGGCAAGGCATTCATCAGTTACAAAGTATATTGGGATTTACTGGAGAGACGAGACAAACTACGACGATTCGGCAAGGCATTCAACAGTTACAAAGTATATTGGGATTTACTATAGTGGAGAGACGAGACAAACTACGACGATTCGGCAAGGCATTCAACAGTTACAAAGTATATTGGGATTTACTGGAGAGACGAGACAAACTACGACGATTCGGCAAGGCATTCATCAGTTACAAATATATTGGGATTTACTATAAAGTTTGTGTGAGGATATTTAAAAGCAAAAATTTGAAACACAGAAGTGTTGATATAAATACAGAAGTATTGATAGAAATACAGAAGTGTTGATAGAAATACAGAAGTGTTGATAGAAATACAGAAGTGTTGATAGAAATACAGAAGTGTTGATAGAAATACAGAGGTGTTGATAGTAATACAGAAGTGTTGATAGAAACACAGAAGTGTTGATAGAAATACAGAAGTGTTGATAGAAATACAGAAGTGTTGATAGAAATACAGAGGTGTTGATAGAAATACAGAGGTGTTGATAGAAATACAGAGATGTTGATATAAACACAGAAGTGTTGATAGAAATACAGAAGTGTAGATAGAAATACAGAAGTGTTGATAGAAATACAGAGGTGTTGATAGAAATACAGAGATATTGATAGAAACACAGAAGTGTTGATAGAAATACAGAAGTGTTGATAGAAATACAGAAGTGTTGATAGAAATACAGAGGTGTTGAGATAGAAATACAGAGATGTTGCTAGAAACACAGAAGTGTAGATAGAAATACAGAAGTGTTGATAGAAATACAGAAGTGTTGATAGAAATACAGAGGAGTTTATAGAAATACAGAAGTGTTGATAGAAATACAGAAGTGTTGATAGCAATACAGAAGTGTTGATAGAAATACAGAAATGTTGATAAAAATACAGAGTTGTTGATAGAAATATATAAATATTGATAGAAATACAGAGATTTTAATAGAAATACAGAGATTTTGGTAGAAATACAGAGATTTTGATAGAAGTCGGCCTGGGATTTTCTGCTGAGTTTTCTTCTTTTGATTTAATTGTTTGTCTCATTTTATGTCACTCTTCTTCTCCGTATTATCCTACTACTTTTCTTCCTTTTAGAGGCTGGGTGAACCCCGGAGCCCTGTCTGTCCTAAAAGAATACGCCACTGCTGGGGATCGAACCCGAACCCTTCTGGTCAGGAAGAGAACACACTAACCACTCAGCCACCAGGAAGCGAGTACACTAACCACTCAGCCACCAAGGCGAGCACACTAACCACTCAGCCACCAAGGCGAGCACACTAAGCACTCAGCCACCAAGTTGAGCACACTAACCACTCAGCCACCAAGGTGAGCGCATTAACCACTCAGCCACCAAGGTGAGCACACATACCACTCAGCCACCAAGGCGAGCACACTAACCACTCAGCCACCAGGAATCGAGTACACTAACCACTCAGCCACCAGGAAGCGAACACACTAACCATTCAGCCACCAGGAAGCGAACACACTAACCACTCAGCCACCAGGAAGCGAGCACACTAACCATTCAGCCACCAGGAAGCGAGTACACTAAACACTCAGCCACCAGGAAGCTAGCACACTAACCACTCAGCTACCAAGGCGAGCACACTAACCACACAGGCACCAGGAAGCAAGTACACTAACCACTCAGCCACCAGGAAGCGAGCACACTAACAACTCAGCCACCAAGGCGAGCACACTAACCACACAGGCACCAGGAAGCGAGTATACTAACCACTCAGCCACCAAGGCGAGCATACTAACCACTCAGTCACCAAGGTGAGCAGACTAACCACTCAGCCACCAGAAAGCGAGCACACTAACTACTCAGCCACCAAGGCGAGCACACTAACCACTCAGCCACCAAGGCTAGCACACTAACCACTCAGCCACCAAGGCTAGCACACTAACCACTCAGCCACCAGGAATCGAGTACACTAACCACTTAGCCACCAGGAAGCGAATACACTAACCATTCAGCCACCAGGAAGCGAACACACTAACCACTTAGCCACCAGGAAGCGAGTACACTAACCACTCAGCCACCAAGGCGAGCACACTAACCACTCAGCCACCAAGGCTAGCACACTAACCACTCAGCCACCAAGGCGAGCACACTAACCACTCAGCCACCAGGAAGCGAGTACACTAACCACTCAGCTACTAAGGCGAGCACACTAACAACTCAGCCACGAAGGCGAGCACACTAACCACTCAGCCACCAGGAAGCGAGTACACTAATCACTCAGCCACCAGGAAGCGAGCACACTAACCACTCAGCCACCAGGAAGCGAGTACACTAACAACTCAGCCACCAAGGCGAGCACACTAAACACTCAGCCACCAAGGCGAGCACACTAACCACTCATCCGCCAAGGCAAGCACACTAACCACTCAGCCACCAAGGCGAGCACAATAACCACTAAGCCACCAAGGCGAGCACACTAAACACTCAGCCACCAAGGCGAGCACACTAACCACTCATCCGCCAAGGCAAGCACACTAACCACTCAGCCACCAAGGCGAGCACAATAACCACTCAGCGACCAAGGCGAGCACACTAACCACTCAGCCACCGAGGTGTGCACACTAACCACTCAGACACCAAGGCGAGCACACTAACCACTCAGCCACCGTAGCGAGCACACTTACCACTCAGCCACCGAGGCGAGCACACTAACCACTCAGCCACCAAGGCGAGCACTCTAACCACTCAGCCACCAAGGCGAGCACACTAACCACTCAGCCACCAAGGCGAGCACACTAACCACTCAGCCACCAAGGCGAACACACTAACCACTCAGCCACCAAGGCGAACACACTAACCACTCAGCCACCAAGGCGAGCACACTAACCACTCAGCCACCAAGGCGAGCACACTAACCACTCAGCCACCAAGGCGAGCACACTAACCACATGGACATTAGACCAGAAAACAGAACAGAAAATTGAAGCCTTTGAAATGTGGATATATAGAAGAATAGGTAGAATTGGATGGAAAGAAAAGAAAACAAACGATGAAGTCTTAAAACAACTAAAAATGAAAAGAGAACTACTAAACACAATTCAAACAAGACAAATGAAATTTTTGGGGCATGTTAAAAAACTCCAACAACCTAAAAAAGTAATATTGGAAGGGAAAATACGAGGTAAAAGAGGCAGAGGCAGACCAAGACTAACATGGACGAGTAACATCAAAAGATGGACAAGTCAACCTATGGCAATCTGCACCATCAAAGCAAGAGACAGAGTGGAATGGCACTCCATGGTAGCCAACCTTCGATGCCGAGACGGCACTAGATGATGATGAATGTGGTCAACATTACGCCCGTGCGGTTTTCTTTCCCCCCCCCCCCCCAAAAAAAAAAAAATCCAGTACCTATTCAAGGCTGGGTGAACCATGAAGAAGTAGATCGGGATCAAACCCGACCTCTTTCACTTGATAACCAAGTTCACTAACCACTGAGCGATCGCGGCTGCCAAGTTTGTTAAGGTGTTGGGTGAACCCAGAAGCAGTATCGATTTTAAAAGAAAACGAGCCATACTTAGTGGATTGAGTCTAAACCCACTGGAACAGCAAGCTTACTTCCTAACCGGTTCGCTAACGGCGCTTAATCTCTCTTCTTGGGGCTCACTAATTGATTTCGTGAAGTAGATACAGTCTTATTGCTAAACCTGAACTAATATATGCACTTTTTATACATGTATAAGAAGAGCAGTGGCGTGGCCCACGGTGGTAGTGGAAGAGGGTAGGGGGAACAGGTGCTTCGGCACCAACATTCTTAAATCTTTCAGTACGAAAGGTCTTTATCAATTTAGCGGTACCGAAATTTCAGAGATAAAATTTGTCATGTTTTTAAATATTAATCTACATTTTTATATTTATCTAACACTTAACATATTATATATGAATTTTTAGATAATTGAACAAGGAATTAGATTTCATAAATACCAAGATGATCATCATCATGTGCCATACCGGTTGGCGCAGGCGATCATGTCCTTCCACAATCTTCTATCTACAGTGCATCGTATCAGTTCTGTTGTTGACTGCTTTCCATGCCATGACACCAAGCTATCCAGTATTTTCTCTCTTTATTGTCCGCGATCTCTCTTTCCTTCTATTTTGCCAGTTGTAACCAAGTATTCCAGCTTTCCTCTTCTCATGATGTGCCGGAAAAATGTTGATTGTTTCTCTCTGATGTTTTTAGGAGTTCCCTTATTGTGTTGGCCTCTTTGAGAACTACCAAGATGATACAAGACATGAAAAAAGTATACAGTTTGATGACAGTTTACACTAATCAAATAGAGAGTGACGCACTGTGCGGCACAACGTACATGACAGGGATCAACATGGCGCATCGTGCGGCGCACCGTACGGACAGAATTAATACTGTATAATTTTGAAGAAAAAAATCTACTTTCCTTCTCTATTTTTCTTTCTCTATTTCCCTTCTCTATTTCCCTTTCAGCGTAACGGGGAGTTGACGCGTGTGTTCTCATCCTTGTGTTAACTTTATTCACGTGCCTCTTTAATGCTTATGTTTGTGCACGCCCAGATTTCAACCGTTATTTTATTACAGTTTGGTGAAGGTCAAGTTTAGTCCCGTAAATTATTTCAGTTCGATGTAATTTTACGAGTTTAGTGTAACAAATTATTTCTACTAAACGAGTGATCCTCACTGACCGGACATACTTCAATTAGCAACAATTTGCGGTCTTTCGCTCTTCTGTTGGCCTCTCCTGATGTTACGGTTCCTGATGTTTCTAATACTCAATCAATTTATCTTTATCGAGGCCGGCTCTTTGGTCTGGTGTTCTCGCATCGTTTATTGAAAGTTCATTGTGTTGTGGTTTGATCTTTCTGTCTTATCATCTGATATTATTGCTAGCTTTTTGTAAATTTCAGTTCTTCATTTCTGACCTTATCTCCAATACTGTTTCCTGTCATTCATCTGACACCTTTCATCTCGATAGTTGTTATTTTGTTGTTGTTGTTGTTGTTGTTCTTGCATTGTTGAAATGAAGATTGTATTGTAGAGTGTCCGTTTTGCCTCAATAGCTATTTCCTATTTGGATAATGGTAGTGATAGTTGTCCGAGTATTTGACAAACTTTAATGCATATTAAGTCTATTACCTGCTGTTTATGTATCGCCATTTATCACTGGAATAGAATACCATGGACAGCTAAGAAGAGTAATGAAAACGTTCTAAAAGAGGCAAAAGCAAAAAGAGAGCTCATTTCCAATGTTAGGAAGAAACAATCATCATTTTTTGGCCATGTAATGAGAAGAGAACAACTGGAATATATTGTAACAACTGGGAAACGTGAGGGACGAAGAGTTAGAGGGAAGCAAAGAGAAATGATACCAGAGTCAACAACAGAAATGATAAATAACTGTCGAGATCGAAAGTTGTGGAGAGACATGATCACCTACGCCAGCAGGCCCGGTACTTAATGATGCCGATGATATATCACTGGGCGTCCTAGATATTTAAATTTTAAATAAACATTACCCCCAAAAAAAAGAATTGTATTCATAAATACATTCAATAAGTTGTATGTTTGGGGACGCACTATTCGCTTTCCATAAACGCTGACAACCTACATATTTGCGTTGACACCCCCGCCCCCCTCGACCCCCGACGCGACTAACGCAAGAAACGCCACTGACCGTTACTAATTTTCTGAAATTAAATCAAATTTAAAAAAAAAAAAAAACAACACAAGAAAGAAAACAAATATATTAAAACATCAACGTCAAACTGCCGCGACGGATTTTCCCGCCACATATTAAGGCGATGACCCAGTTTCAGACTGAATTAAAAATTCGCTTCTGGTACAGGGCGAATCAAACTTTTTTTTTTTCAAAACCCACAACAGGAAATAAATTTCGCTGATTTCTTCAGGTGAGCCGTGCCGGGCGTGCCGTGTGTGTCAGAACGTAACATTTGCTGGCTCGGAGGAGATACTTTGTGTTTGTTGACGCGTGTGTTCTTTTCGTTGTGTTAACTTTATTCGTGTGTCTCTTTATTGATTATAGTTGTGCACGACCAGATTTCTACCGTTGTTTAATTACAGTTTGGTGAAGGTCAAGTTTAATCCCGTAAATTGTTTCAGTTTGAGGTAATTTTACGAGTTTAGTGTCGTTAATTATTACTACTGAACGAGTGATCCTCGCTGACCAGACATACTTGAATTATCAACTGTTTCTAGTTTGCTCTTTTTTTTTTGTGAATTTTATTTTATTTTTTTTTCCAACAGTGTTTAGGGTAAGTTTCTGGCTATTCCACGAGAGAAACAATTCATATATCAAAATGAGTAAAACTATGTGGATATCATAATGAGTAAAACTATGTGGATATCATAATGAGTAAAACTATGTGGATATCATAATGAGTAAAACTATGTGGATATCATAATGAGTAAAACTATGTGGATATCATAATGAGTAAAACTATGTGGATATCATAATGAGTAAAACTATGTGGATATCATAATGAGTAAAACTATGTGGATATCAAAATGAGTAAAACTATGTGGATATCAAAATGAGTAAAACTATGTGGATATCAAAATGAGTAAAACTATGTGGATATCAAAATGAGTAAAACTATGTGGATATCAAAATGAGTAAAACTATGTGGATATCAAAATGAGTAAAACTATGTGGATATCAAAATGAGTAAAACTATGTGGATATCAAAGTTGAAGGAATAGACCCGGAGACAGTTCAGAACTACAATTACCTTGGACATACTATAACCAGTGATGGAAAATGTACAACTGAAATAAACAAAAGAATAGGAATGGCAAAAGTAAAATTAATGTCATGAAAAATATACTACCATCAAAACAGATAACACCAGGGCTAAAACTAAGAATAGCAAAATGTTATGTCTTCTCAACATTCCTATATGGTACAGAAACATGGACGTTAGACAAGAAAACAGAACAGCGAATTGAAGCCTTTGAAATGTGGATTTATAGAAGAATAGGTAGAATTGGATGGAAGGAAAAGAAAACAAACGATGAAGTCTTAAAACAACTAAAAATGAAAAGAGAACTACAAAACACAATTCCAACTAGACAAATGCTATTTTTGGGCATGGTAAAAGACACAATAGCCTACTAAAAGTAATCCTGGAGGGGAAAATACAAGGTAAAAGAGGCAGACCAAGACTAAGATGGACGAGTAACTTCAAAAGATGGACAAAACAACATATGATAACCTGCGCCATCAAAGCAAGAGACAGCAGAATGGCGCTCCATGGTAGCCAATCTTCGTTGCGGCGATGGCACTCGATGATGATGATGAAACAATTAACCCAGTGGTCTTCAAATGATAGATTCGAGAGCGAATGAATAAAGTTGAAAGGGACGATACTCCGAGAAGAAATAATTTGTGACACTAAACTCATAAATTACCCACTTCGAAAGAGTGACCCCTTGAGTAAACAATGCACTTTATTCAGTGGTTCTCAATATATCATCATCATCATGTGCCATACCCTTTGGTGTAGGCGATCATGTCATTCCACGATCTTCTATTCACAGTTCACTATAAATTCTGTTGTTGACTGTTTTCCATGTTTTCCAGCAAGCTATCCAGTATTTTCTATCTTTGTCGTCCGCGATCTCTCTTTTCTTGTTCCAACTTTCCTCTTCTCATGATGTACCCGAAAAATGTTGATTGTTTCTTTCTGATGTTTCTTAGGTGCTCATTTTTTGTGTCGGTCTCTTTGAGGATGTCCTCGTTGGTCTTTTTAGCTGTCCAGGGAACTTTCAACATTCTTCTGAGAAATTCCATCTCTGTGGCCTCTAATCGTCTTTTCATTTGTTTGTCTACTGTCCTTGATTCGCTTCCATAGGTCAGAATTGGTTCTATATAGCACCGATGAACTCTCTTTCTCATTTTTATTGACATAGATTTGTTGCATAAGATATTTTTCATTTTCTAAAATGCTATTTTGGCCTGAGCTATTCTGCTTTTTATTTACGTGGTACATCTCCCATCTGATGTTATTATTGTGTCCAAGTATTTGAAGCGTTGAACCTTGTTTCAGATTTGTTATGTTTACTTTTATGCTGCATGGTGGTGATTGTTTCTTGTATATGATAATTACTTCTGTTTTCTTACTATTCAGACTAAGACCTTTCTTGTTGCTTTCTTTTACTGTTATATCTATCATTTCTTTTAGTCCATTCTCTGACTCTGCTAATTTGTCATTAGTAAGTAAAAGTAAAGTACCCCCGTCACGCCAAGTGGCGCATAGGGAATATGGTGTTAGTGACCATAAATTTTACAGACATTCAGCACATGATTTTTGGAGGTAGTGTGGTCGGTATTACGCCTGTGCCGCTTTACTTTTCCCATAAAAAAAATCCGGTACCCATTTAAGACTGGGTGAACCCGGAAGCCGTCAGTTGGGACCGAACTTTGTCCTTTGTAGTCCAGTTCCCGAACCACTGAGCTATCGCGGCTCCCAATCTGTCATTAGAAGATCCCTCACTCGTGAGAAAAGATTATCATTGCGAGGGTAAAGTCCTTAAAAAGGCACAAGTGCTTTTGAGTGGATATGCCAGATAACTCATCTAAAATTAGGTCATATATCATCAGGGAAGCACACTGGAACACACCAAATTACATCAACTAAATGTCCATGCTTAATTTAAATAAAAAAATATCACCTTATTTGAGAAGTGGGTGAAGTCCATGTTTATCTTATCAGGAAGTGAAAAGAAAAGACAAGCAGGGAAGTTCTAATTCAGCTGAGAATAAAAATAAAAAAAGAACTAGTCAACACAATTTGAAAAAAAGATAACTGAAATTTGTTGGAGTTTCTCAAGAGACACAACACAATAGACTTTATTTTTAAAAAAATGGTATGGTGTTAATTCAGAATGTCATCCTTTAAAATTACTTGTCCTTTACCCCGTAACCCTGGGAGTAATTGGGACACTGCTGTCTACTTCACCCCGTAACCCTGGGTGTAATTGGGACACTGCTGTCTACTTCACCCCATAACCCTGGGTGTAATTGGGACACTGCTGTCTACTTCACCCCATAACCCTGGGTGTAATTGGGACACTGCTGACTTCTTCACTCCATAACCTGGGTGTAATTGGGACACTGTTGACTTCTTCACTCCATAACCTGGGTGTAATTGGGACACTGCTGACTTCTTCACTCCATAACCCTGGGTGTAATTGGGACACTGCTGACTTCTTCACTCCATAACCTGGGTGTAATTGGGACACTGCTGACTTCTTCACCCCGTAACCCTGGGAGTAATTGGGACACTGCTGACTTCTTCACCTCATAACCCTGGGAGTAATTGGGACACTGCTGTCTTCTTCACTCCATAACCCTGGGAGTAATTGGGACACTGCTGTCTTCTCCACTCCATAACCCTGGGAGTAATTGGGACACTGCTGACAGACTTCGTCAAATTGCTCCACCCATCTCTTATCTTCAATAATTCTTTGGGATTCTGCAAAGTGGAAGCCTATCCATTCTTTTATATTATCTTCCCATGATTAGATAAAATCACAAAAACTATCATATTTATCGCTGACATGATTATGTCTCTGAAATATTGAACTTTGAAGAACAGAATTTGTTAATCAAGAGGATATAAAAGACAAGGCAAACAACAACAAACATTAGACCTCTCTCTTTCTCTCTCTGCGATCAAGACTCAATCAGAGTAGGATTCCTGACTCTCTCATGAAGTCAGCTGTTTGTTTAAGTGATTCGATTGCCCCATATAGTTTCTCTTCCAGGGAGGTGGGCGTGGACCACATTGCTCTTCTCAGGTCTGTGTACTGGGGGCAATCCTGTAGAACATGTTTTGTAGTCATATTGTCCAGTGTACAGTGGCATAGGCTGGTTGTACCTATTTTGAATTTGGTGAACATGTGATTTCTCATTCTATTGTGGCCAGTGCGTAGGCGAAGTATGATGACTTGATCCCTCCTTGATAGTTGGTGGTATCCGTCACTCTCGTTATGCTTTGGGTGTTCTCGTTTCCATTTTTCATGGAACTGACCTTTGAGGATGGATTTGGCTTCATCATAACTGAGCGGATGGTTCTCTTGTGCTAATCTCCCTCCCTCTTTAGGTAATTTGTCTGCGCTCTCGTTTCCGTGCATATTACAGTGTGGTGGTATCCACTGAATGTCTACTCTCTGGAAGTTATTGCATAGTTGGTCCAGGGTTGTTCTCAAGTCATCTAGTTCATTGGGGGTTTTTAGAGCTGATAATACTGACAGTGCATCAGTCAGAATCACCAATTTATTGTGCATGTTATTTTTGTGTTGGGTAGCCAGTGTTGCAGCATCTCTGAAAACATTAGACCAGAGTTTGCATAGACATCATCGTGCAAGGGAAGGTAGACGAGGCAGAGGCAGACAAAGATTAAAGTTTGACCATAATTTTATGAGCTGTGAAAGTAAAAAGAAAGTTTGTTCAGTAGACATTCATGTGGGAAACAACAGGTAAGAGGAAAAGAGGCCGACCCAGAGAGACACTGAGATGAACATTGATCAGAGAGGCAAGAGCAGCAGGTATCGGCTTGCTCAATGAGATAGAGTTGCTTGCACAGAACAGAGACATGGCTAGATTTGATAAAAGATCTTTACAAGGATTGAAAACTGCTAGAATAAAAATTTAGATAAGAGAAAGGGTATCAGGGTCTATACCACATGGGCCGGCTACGGCTCGAAATGTCAATAGATAGATATACAGACATGATTACGTATGATGGGGGACTTCCAATCAATATGGCGGATAGGCGGCAAAGAACAATTGAGGCACTGTCTGAAAAGCTTCATTGTTGCAGTTTCCTCATATTCCAAGTCCGGCTTGCTGCAGGAGCTACTGAGTTTAGTGCTCTGTGTACACCGTGAGCTGTGTGTTTCATCGGATGGTGTTTCTATATTCAGATTGCTA
Organism: Megaustenia siamemsis; assembly: GCA_032433765.1. Classification (NCBI taxonomy): domain Eukaryota; kingdom Metazoa; phylum Mollusca; class Gastropoda; order Stylommatophora; family Ariophantidae; genus Megaustenia; species Megaustenia siamemsis. Next base: position 48,831,715 of record JAVIAB010000025.1, on the reverse strand, counting down.
ACGATGAATGATGATATCGTATGTGGAAGGACAGTTCTGTTGCGTTCACTATCGGTGCTATTATGCCTTATATCTTCTAACGTGTGCTGTGTTTGCTACTATGGCAACTGCAACTTCTATTTTTTTTTTTTTTTAGATATTCGATTAAATGTTAATTAGGATGATTCCACTAGCACGGGCGGTTGAGCAATTATGGATTTTAATTGGATGATTCCACTAGCACGGGCGGTTGAGCAATTATGGATTTTAATTGGATGATTCCACTAGCACGGGCGGTTGAGCAATTATGGATTTTAATTGGATGATTCCACTAGCACGGGCGGTTGAGCAATTATGGATTTTAATTGGATGATTCCACTAGCACGGGCGGTTGAGCAATTATGGATTTTAATTAGTTTGCAGTGATACCGGGCCTTCGACTAACTATAACTGTAACTATAACTGTAACTATAACTGTAACTGTAACTATAAAGATTAAAGTGGACAGGTGAACCTGTGAGAACATGCACCATCAAGACAAGAGACAGAGTGAAATGAGGCTTTATGGTAGTCAACCTTCGATGTGGAGACGGCACCCAATGAATGAATGAGGCTCTGTGGTAGTCAACCTTCAATGTGGAGACGGCACCCAATGAATGAATGAGGCTCTGTGGTAGTCAACCTTCAATGTGGAGACGGCACCCAATGAATGAATGAGGCTCTGTGGTAGTCAACCTTCGATGTGGAGACGGCACCCAATGAATGAATGAGGCTCTGTGGTAGTCAACCTTCAATGTGGAGACGGCACCCAATGAATGAATGAGGCTCTGTGGTAGTCAACCTTCAATGTGGAGATGGCACCCAATGAATCAATGAGGCTACATGATAGACAACCTTCAATGTGGAGACGGCACCCAATGAATGAATGAGGCTACATGATAGACAACCTTCAATGTGGAGATGGCACCCAATGAATCAATGAGGCTTTATGGTAGTCAACCTTCAATGTGGAAACGGCACCCAATGAATGAATGAGGCTCTGTGGTAGTCAACCTTCAATGTGGAGATGGCACCCAATGAATGAATGAGGCTATGTGGTAGTCAACCTTCAATGTGGAGACGGCACCCAATGAATGAATGAGGCTCTGTGGTAGTCAACCTTCAATGTGGAGATGGCACCCAATGAATCAATGAGGCTATGTGGTAGTCAACCTTCAATGTGGAGACGGCAACCAATGAATGAATGAGGCTCTGTGGTAGTCAACCTTCAATGTGGAGATGGCACCCAATGAATCAATGAGGCTACATGATAGACAACCTTCGATGTGGAGACAGCACCCAATGAATGAATGAGGCTCTGTGGTAGTCAACCTTCAATGTGGAGATGGCACCCAATGAATCAATGAGGCTACATGATAGACAACCTTCGATGTGGAGACGGCACCCAATGAATGAATGAGGCTCTGTGGTAGTCAACCTTCAATGTGGAGATGGCACCCAATGAATGAATGAGGCTCTGTGGTAGTCAACCTTCAATGTGGAGATGGCACCCAATGAATGAATGAGGCTCTGTGGTAGTCAACCTTCAATGTGGAGATGGCACCCAATGAATGAATGAGGCTATGTGGTAGTCAACCTTCAATGTGGAGACGGCACCCAATGAATGAATGAGGCTCTGTGGTAGTCAACCTTCAATGTGGAGATGGCACCCAATGAATCAATGAGGCTACATGATAGACAACCTTCGATGTGGAGATGGCACCCAATGAATGAATGAGGCTCTGTGGTAGTCAACCTTCAATGTGGAGATGGCACCCAATGAATGAATGAGGCTCTGTGGTAGTCAACCTTCAATGTGGAGATGGCACCCAATGAATCAATGAGGCTATGTGGTAGTCAACCTTCAATGTGGAGACGGCACCCAATGAATGAAACATTTATCAAATGAAATTTAAAACTATCAATAAATGAGTTGTGAAGTTGAAACATGATAACAGTTTACCGGAACGCGTTCCAGACAGCTCTGGCTATTAAAAACATATATATATATATATAAAGTTATTATCAAGATGTTAGTGACAGGTACTGCGATCATACAGACGGTGATAATAGATAGTATCTTCATCAGAAGGGAGATAATATGCAATCCATTTTTGACAATAGAAACAAGAAAAAGAGTTTTATGTGGAAAAAAATGTTATGTTGAGCCAGTCTTAACATATGGATGTGAATCATGGGCAATAGGACAACAGACAAGAAAATCACTGGAGTCTGTAGAAATGTGGTTTTACAGAAGAATGTTGAGAACACCATGAACAGTTGAGAAGAGTAATGAAAACGTTTTGAAAGAGGCCAAAGCAAAAAGAGAGCTAATGTCCAATATTAAGAAGAAACAATCATCATTTTTTGGCCATGTAATGAGAAGAGAACAACTGGAATATATTGTAACATCTGGGAAGATTGAGGGACTAAGAGACAGAGGGAAGCAAAGAGAAAAAATACCAGACAGCTTAAGAGAATGACTTGGTAGAAGGTCAACAACAGAAATGATAAATAATAGTCGAGATCGAAAGTTGCGGAGAGACATGATCACCTACGCCAGCAGGCCCGGTACTTGGTGATGATGATGATAATATATATGCTCAATATACAGTTGATGATAATATGGACAATGTTTTTGAGTACATAACAACTTTCCAATAATGTCCAATCATGTTGAGTATATAACAACTTTCCAATAATGTCCAATGATGCACATTGTACAGAACTGGAGTCGTCAGTCGCTGGACACTGCGAGACTTGCTGATGTGGGGATCTGAGCACCTATGGGCATGTTGGGAGTGCAATGATGATGACCCGCAAATAACTCAATATATCAATAGTGATTATAGGGAAAAGACGATACGTTTAGTTCATATAGACAGCGTGAAGAATACTCTACGTTTAGTTCATATAGACAGCGTGAAGAATACTCTACGTTTAGTTCATATAGACAGCGTGAAGAATACTCTACTTTTTAAAAGTTGATATTACGACATCCCACACAATAAGGTAAGCCAAATATTGGAACACCTATCCAAGCATCACCATCAAGTACCGGGCCTGCTGGCGTAGGTGATCATGTCTCTCCGCAACTTTCGATCACGACAGTTATTTACCATTTCTGTTTTTGACCTTCTGCCAAGCCATCCTTTTAAGATATCTGGTATCTTTTCTCTTTGCTTCCCTCTATCTCTTCGTCCTTCAATTTTCCCAGTTGTTACAATATATTCCAGCTGTTTTCTTCTCATTACATGGCCAACAAATGATGATTGTTTCTTCCTAATATTGGAAATTAGCTCTCTTTTTGCTTTGGCCTCTTTCATAACGTTTTCATTACTCTTTTTAGCTGTCCATGGTATTCTCAACATTTGTGGGTGAGACTTTTTAGTCAAAAAAGTGGGGCCAAGCGTAAACAAACCGACGGTTTAATGGTGATGATGATGATGATGATGACAGTGATAGTGTAGATGATGATTATGTATGTGATAGTGTAGATGATGATTATGTATGTGAGAGTGTAGATGATGATTATGTATGTGACAGTGTAGATGATGATTATGTATGTGAGAGTGTAGATGATGATTATGAAGGTGGTGATTATGTATGTGATAGTGTAGAATGTGATTATGTATGTGATAGTGTAGAATGTGATTATGTATGTGATAGTGTAGAATGTGATTATACAGATGTTATCAATTCAGATGATGATAATAATATTGATAGCATAACTGTCATAATGATAACTTTTTTGACTGATATATTAGTGATATTACTTCATTGTTAAATGTTATTAATTTACATATTTATTTTCTTTTAACAGGTCATAAAGACAGAAAACTACACAAATCAACGGCGATAGTGGACTTCCCATAAGGATATGCGTTGGTGGATTTTCTAATCATTATTTAAATATAATGGTGGACATTATATAGTGGCTTAAGTTAACAAAATAATGCATTGTAGCACTGACTACAAGGGGAGATTATCTGATTGGTGTCGTTAGCAGTTCAGTAACCACTGATATCCAACAGAGAGACAATGGCTTCAGACCTACATGATGTCTCAAACATACGACATCGCTTTCTATTCATCAATTCTACACTTACCGGCGTTTGTTATATTACACAACAAACATGATCTAGAATCTAGAATCTATTCGGAAATACTGAAATCACAAACTGAAAAAATTATACAATGTATAATTTAATTTCATGAAAATGACTGATTTTTAAGAATGTCATGTTTTATAGTCTCCACTTGAGAAACATCAGTAAATATATTTCGCTATTTATCCTTTCTGGTAGAAGTATTAAATATGTATTGGATAAGAGCTTTCAGTGAACAGATGTACAATAGTTTATGAGATGAAATTAAAATGTAAAAGCTCGAAGATAAAATTAGCCACACATATATTTATCGGGAAATTATTTTATCACATGTTTAATCAGTATCATTAATATATTGCACGTGCTGATATATATACATATATATGATGTAGAACAGCATCAACTGAATATAGAGGATATAATTAAATTCTAATGTGTCCATGATATGTGACATTAAGATTATATTTGAAAGTGAAAGAAAAATTATAGTCAATGTAGGGGTTAGGTAACAGGTGTAAACTAGAAAGATTGTGCACTTGACATGAAATACCAGAAGTTAAGGAATTGTTGTATAAAGATAGATAGATAGCCGTTGAATAACAATTGTTTAATTTTAACATTACGAAACACGTTATTAATTTGTTTAGTTACTCAAACAAAATACGTACCAAAAAGTTTAACTCAAATTTACATTTTCCTGTTATAGTAGTTGCCAGTTTTTCGGCGCATTCTGTAACCTAAATATTAAGCCAATTTAAAATAAAAGAATTATTTTGATCAACTTTGTAAATCAACAAATAAATTACCTCCCTCTACTGACTGCTTATGTATTCCTTTGGAAACACAAAATTCTAAATTCCTTTGCTCATTATCTTAATGTGTTCGCTTTAAACCAGTTTACACATTTTATTAATAGGAACACCATTATCGTCATTACTGGTTTATTGAAACAAACGTCCGAATCTAGTCCCAAAAAAGAAGGTTATAATAGAAAGCAGAACATGTCACATTCAATTCTGGCACTCAATTTATTTTTTAAAAATGTGTAATAAAGGCGTTGATTGTGTAATTATACTTTCTTTGCAAAAAATATAGTCAGTTTTCATCACATCAAACAAATTAATATATTTTAATTATTCGACATGGCCTTTGGCGTCTTGACAGACGGTTGGTAGCAAGCAATCATGATAAGTCAGTAGTTTGGTAAAGCATTAGTGTCTTGACAGACGGTTGGTAGCAAGCAATCATGATAAGTCAGTAGTTTGGTAAAGCATTAGTGTCTTGACAGACGGTTGGTAGCAAGCAATCATGATAAGTCAGTAGTTTGGTAAAGCATTAGTGTCTTGACAGACGGTTGGTAGCAAGCAATCATGATAAGTCAGTAGTTTGGTAAACCATTAGTGTCTTGACAGACGGTTGGTAGCAAGCAATCATGATAAGTCAGTAGTTTGGTAAAGCATTAGTGTCTCATACTGGGTGCTGCTTTACTGAAGATCTTTTCTCGTGGCTGAATTTGTCAATCCTGGACATACAGATCCATCCACAGAACGAGCAAGGTGTACCCGCGGTACTCGGCCTTGTCTCCTTTCTCTTGCTTACTAGATGGGCACACCAGTTAAAACATATTAATAAACACAATAATAATAGGACAATCTTTATACAGAGTTTAGCTGCAGGAGGCAATCTGATCATCAGAAGTGGACCTCCCGTCGAGCAAGTATTTCGGGTCTTTAGCCTCTTGGCACTGTAAGGGAGGTGGACCCCACCTGGGTCATGACTCCCAGGCATCGACCTCCTGCTGCATTGATCTACACAAACTATAGTTAATGTTTATCATATCAAACACACTATAGTTAATTTTTATCATATCAAACACATTATAGTTAATTTTTATCATATCAAACACATTATAGTTAATTTTTATCATATCAAACACATTATAGTTAATTTTTATCATATCAAACACATTATAGTTAATTTTTATCATATCAAACACACTATAGTTAATTTTTATCATATCAAACACATTATAGTTAATTTTTATAATTTCAAACACATTAACTCTTTACGTACGTTTCGCCGCACAGTGCGTTACTCTCAGCTTGATTAGTGTGAACGCCATCAAACAATATTCTTTTTACATGTCTTGTATCATCTTGGTATTGGCGAAATCTAATACCTTGTTTAATTATCTAAACGTTCATATATAATATGTTATATGTTAGATAAATATAAATATGGAGATTGATTCTTAAAGCCGTGACAAATTTTGTCTCTGAAACCTCTTCCGTTACATCGATAAAAAGATTCCGCAAGGAAAGAGTTAATACAAGAGTTAATTATTAACAGTAGACTGTGTTCATGAGCTGGAATCTCTGTGTGCAGTAAGTCAGGAGATACAAGTGATAACAGACACTCTTGGAGTACAACGATGCTAAGTTTCATTAACAGTAGACTGTGTTCATGAGCCGGAATCTCTGTGAGCAGTAAGTCAGGAGATATAAGTGATAACAGACATTCTTGGAGTACAACGATGCTAAGTTTCATTGACACGAGCTGTATGAACATCTTATCATAAATTATCTACAAGTATACCGGTACGAGTGTGTCTAGCTAGCGAGCTACATCAACATTGATCACGAATATCTTACCCGATGTATAGAAAAAGGTATGAGCATGTGTTGGTCTGCCTGGAACACGATGTTGTTCGTTCTGTCGGTGGATAATTAGTACATCAAAGACTTGCAACTATTATCTAGAAAAATCGTTACGATATGAGTATTATAATATGTTAGAGAGAAAACTGTTCAAGGATTTGTGTAATTTATTCTTCCTAATGACCTCATACTTCGTTTGAAAACAGAAGTCTTTGATAAAGAGCTCTGCTAAGGGAGGTAATCTGATCAACATTATTAATCACCTGTATAATAACAATAAAATGGATATTAAGCATCTTGACAGAGTCAGGCGCGCAGGTTGACTTTGTCCTAACTTTCAAGTGACTACCTCATGCTACAAGACAGAGTCAGGCGCGCAGGTTGACTTTGTCCTAACTCTCAAGTGACTACCTCATGCTACAATCTGAACCTCGATGTTTCGGATATAATTATTTCCTCGAGGTCAGAACGTAAAAGCAAGTTCATATTTTATTAGTAAGAGAATTAACAATGGGTGCACAAACACAACTTTATCTTTCAACTGTTCCGGTACCGGATATTGATTTACCAACACCTTTAAGATATACTTTTCTAGTGATTTGGGCCAAAACGACCCCTTTGGTACTTCTGGCTTCCGCGACTGTGGTCTTCAATATAATGGTGCTTTGGATGTTCAAAGTCAAGAGATCGTTGAGAAGCTGCAAGAATATTTACCTGGCAAGTCTGGCTATGGCTGATTTGATCATCGGTTTGTGCATGTTCCTGGCAATTGTTCAGCAGTTGAAAGGTCAGGTAGAGTGGTTACCATGGTTTTCCTGCAGGTTGTATCTCATATTACGACAGTCGGCCCTCTATGTGTCACTGCTAAGCCTCGTTCTTATCACAGGAGACAGATGGTGGTCTATCCATTACCCGTTCTCCTACAGGGCTAGAAGAAGGAAAAGGAATGCGTTCGTTGCTGTTGCATGTGTTTGGTTGTTTGCCTTTCTTCTGCATGTCCTAACTGTCACACTTTGGGATTTCAACACAAGCTTGGATGACAGTTCCAACTCAACTTATCAACATTACAACTCAAATGAACAACCCGTGATGTTTTGTGAACTTCCATTTTCTCAAAGTATACTATTCGTTTCAATTGTGACTGCTGTGCAGTATTTCGTTCCCTTGATGGCTGTTCTTAGCTTGAACTGTAGTCTTTATTTCGGAATCCTTCAGCGAAAGAGGATCCAGATTCGGCGATCTGTGTCCGCGTCAGACAAACTGTCGTGGTTAGATCGACGTGCGTCAGTCTCCTCTATCCCAGACTTCACGTCAATGAACGAGGAGAGCATCCATCTATTGAACGGTCAAACTCCTAGACCTGGCCAAAAACGGTTGAACTCTCTTCGACGGAACTCTGCAGACGTTGTTCTTCTGAGATCATCCGTGACGTCTCCGTTGCTTAGTAACATCAACTCAGGCAGGAGATTCAGCTGGGCACCAAGGAAGCATTACATGATGAGACCGAGTAAATGTGGTGAAGAACTGGCCAAAAGTCTACTAGTAAAACAAGACAGAAAAGCTGCGTTTTGGCTTGGATTACTTGTGGCCGTTTTCCTGGTTTGCTGGCTACCGCATACAATAGTTGGGATACTACAGTCTGGGAGGAAAGCTAGTATACCACAATGGACTAAAGACATTACGTTTTGGTTTCTGTTAGCCAACTCGGCAATTAATCCACTGATGTACGGACTGTTCAATAGAGAAATAAGACGAGCCTTTAAACAATGGTTGTGTGGTGAAACCGGCAAGCGGTGGCGTGCTAAAAATGCGTTACTTCTCTACGGAGTGAGCTTAACAACGGCTGTAGCTGTTCCTAAAAGGATTGCATCATTTGAAGCTGTTCCGGAATAATTATTTTTAAATTTGGAAAATAATATGCGACTTTATTTTATTTAATATACTGTTCATTCCTATATGTGTGTCATGGCTTCTTACGTGGCCAGGATTTTTAATATGGCAATCCAATTTACAAAAGCTGAAGCTGTTACTCGATGTAAGAAATTCTAGTCCATACACAAATATTTGTACCTGGTAAGCACGTGCACGTAAATTGACATCAACAGAAGAATGGAACAGCATCAACTACATATGTTGTCTTTAGTCGCTACAACTTTAAGTCGTGTGGTTAAAAACCCGCACTTGTCTACAGATTAATATACCGTTTACTTGTTTTAACTGCACGCTAAAGATATGTCTTACCTTTGTGATAAGATGTCAGCTATTTAACATTTATTGTATGATATAAGCTGTTATATCATGTTTGCTACGATATCATCATCAAGTACCGGGCCTGCTGGCGTAGGTGATCATGTGTCTCCACAATTTTCGATCTTGTCAGTTATTTATCATTTCTGTTGTTGACCTTCTGCCAAGCCATTCCCTTAAGTTGTCTGGTATTTTCTCTCTTTCCTTCCCTCTATCTTTTCGTCCCTAAATTTTCACAGTTGTTACAATATATTACAGCTGTTCTCTTCTCATACATGGCTAAAAAATTATGATTGTTTCTTCCTAATATTGGAAATTAGCTCTCTTTTTGCTTTGGCCTCTTTCAGAACGTTTTCATTACTCTTCTTAGCTGTCCATGGTATTCTCAATATTCTTCTGTAAAACCACATTTCTACAGACTCCAGTGATTTTCTTGTTTGTTGTCATATTGTCCATGATTCACATCCATATGTTAAGACTGAATCTACATAACATTTAAGAAGTCTTTTTCTTGTTTCTATTGTCAAAAATGGATTGCATAGTATCTTCCACTAACAATGAATCAAAGAGCCATAAACAAACGCTACGAAAACGTCAGATTAAGAGGAAGACCGAGAAAGAGATGGATAAATGGAATACTAGAGTCACTAGGAGGAATAACATCAGAAGAAGCCAACAGAAGAGCAAAGAATCGCAGATTGTTTCTCCCCTCGACGCCAACGGCAACAGAGGAAGGATAGAAGAAGATAGAAGAATAGTATCATCCTCATTTTTTTAAAAAGTTGCTTTTGTCTGAACTATTCTGCATCTAACCTGTTTTGTACATCTTCCGTCTGAGGTTAACAAAGTTCCCAAATATTTAAATTCATTTACCTGTTTTAATATTGTTCCACTTTTATTTATTTTGCACTGAGGTGATGTTTTTTTTTTCTTTGTTGTTACCATTGTTTTGATGTAAGCTACTTTATTTAACATTTTAAATATTTTTAACATGTAACTATTTTCACTTTATTGTTAATTAGAGGTGTTTTATCTTTATTTGTGGATAAAAGCTGCCTCATTCTTTATGCTAGGGTAAGAGTTATTTATTTTCTTTATGCTAGGATAAGAGTTGTCTTATTCTGTATGCTAGGATAAGAGTTGTCTTATTCGGTATGCTAGGATAAGAGTTGTCTTATTCGGTATGCTAGGATAAGAGTTGTCTTATTCGGTATGCTAGGATAAGAGTTGTCTTATTCTGTATGCTAGAATAAGAGTTGTCTTATTCGGTATGCTAGGATAAGAGTTGTCTTATTCTGTATGTTAAAATAAGAGTTGTCTTATTCTGTATGCTAGGATAAGGGTTGTCTTATTCTGTATGCTAGGATAAGAGTTGTCTTATTCTGTATGCTAGGATAAGAGTTGTCTTATTCTGTATGCTAGGATAAGAGTTGTCTTATTCTGTATGCTAGGATAAGAGTTATTTATTTTCTTTATGCTAGGATAAGAGTTGTTTTATTCTTTATTGTTTCTGTTGTCATATTCATTATGATATAATGACAACTGTCATATTTTTGTATGCTGCCCTGAAAATGTTGTTACCCCTTTGCTACGATATAAGCTCTTTGACATTCTTGAGATCGTAGATATTGAAATTACTGATGACATGTATCTTCCCGATAGCAACATATGGTTATGAATCATGGGCAATCTCGTAAACAGCAAGGTAGGTAATTTATTCAGTCGAAACAAACTGCTACCAAAAAAAAAAAAAATCATTAAGATACCTTGGATAATGAAAAAGAGCAATGAAGAGATATTTAAATATTAAAACATGAAATAGAACTGGCGTATAGACACCATTCTACAGAGGAAATTAAAATACTATGGCCACGTCAAAAGACACAGGGGGCTGGAAAGAAAAAAAATGGAAGGCATGGTTCCTGGGCGACACCTCAGGGGGCAGACCAAGAAGAAGGCGGTTTCAAGATAGTGTGACAATATTTACATAGTCTGTCCCCACTAATCCCCATAATATTCGAAACTACACTCCCTATTCTATTCACAATCCTTCTCCTCTTTTTATTCCCAATCCTTCTCCTCATTTTATTCCCAATGCTACTCCTCATTTTATTCCCAATGCTACTCCTCATTTTATTCCCAATGCTACTCCTCATTTTATTCCCAATCCTACTCCCTATCCTATTCCCAATCCTACTCCTCATTTTATTCCCAATACTCCTCAACATTTTATTCCCAATCCTTCTCCTCATTTTATTCCCGATCCTACTCCGTATCCTATTCCCAATCCTACTCCTCATTTTATTCCCAATACTCCTCAACATTTTATTCCCAATCCTTCTCCTCATTTTATTCCCAATCCTACTCCTCATTTTATTCCCAATCCTACCCTCACCCTATTCCTCATCTCACTGTAGGAACCACTGGTCTCTACCAACTTTGTTTCATTTCAATTTCTCCTGCACAGTTTTGCAATGATCAATTCACTTGAGCCATTAAATTCTAAGAATTTTCCTGAGTCAGATTTGTTAAAATAAGGAATTAAAATATTTGCAATTTCTTTCCCTGCCGCCAGCATTTCTACACATTCAAGATGCTATAAACAATTAACGAAACAAACAATCTTAGCCGGATGCTTTTGTGTAGTTGCTGATTTCAAAGAAATTCCAAATATTGTTTGGGTTGTCAAACACTTATCCTTGTATTCTAGAGATGATTATTGTTGTTTGTTCCGTTTCATTTTTATTTAGTTAAACAGATTTTTAAATGTAATATTATATTCTTATTTCGAGTTTTTGAAGGTTAAATAAATAAATTTGAAAACCTGCTACAACAGCATTTAACATCTCTAGATAAAAGCTGCACAAACTACAGTATGAAAATTAACACAGCAAACACAGAGGCTATAAGAATAAGCAAATTAAGAGATTCATTAAACATCAAGATCAAAGATAAAGAAATAAAATGAGTAGAGGAATTCAAGTATTTTGGCCACAATGTTCACAGAAGATGGAAAACTAGACAGAGAAATTGACATGAGAACACAAAAAGCAAATGCTGTCACATACCAGCTTTCGCCATTGCTAAGACATCCAAACATTTCTATGTCAGTTAAACAACAAATAATAAAGAGCATTTTCATACCAACTTTGTGCTATGAAAGTCAAACATGGACCCTTTCTAAATCACAATTAAGAAAGATTAATACATATGAGATGCGATGCTTGAGAAAAGTAACAAACAACACAAGAAGAGATAGAATACCAAATGAAACCATAAGAAAAATGGTAGGAACAAAACCCTGCCAAGAATATAAATAACAACAACTTAAATGGTTTGGCCACCTGGTCAGAATGAATCCTCACCAATCACCATCAAGGGCGTTCTTCTCGAGAATGCATGGAAAAAGACCAAGAGGAAGACCCAGAAGAAGATGGATAGATGCAGTGATGTAACAACAAAGGAAAATCACTAATTCAGACAGTTCGAGCAGCTCAGGAACGACAAATGACATAAACCACGACACCTTTTAGGTATCAGTGAGAAGAGAAAAGAAGATGAAGAAGAAAGGTTACATGTCGCTATGACATTGGGGTTCGTATGTTAAGAAGTAAATTAAAGAGCCCCCATCACGCCAAGTGGCGTATAGGGGATATGGTGTTAGTGACCATAGTTTTTATATACCTTCAGCACATAGCTTTTGGGGTAATGTGGTCGGTATTACGCCCGTGCCGCTTTACTTTCCCAGAAAAAAAAATCCAGTACCCATTTAAGGCTGGGTGAACCCGGAAGCCGTCGGTTGGTATCGAACCCTACCTCTTGTCCTTTGTAGTCCAGTACCCTATTCAAAAGTAGTTAGGTCTTATCCCACCAGGTTCAGATCCTGGACATTTTTTATTTAGATCACTTGACAAATATAACAGTTTGTAAAATGATGCTAAGATCTTTAGTAGAAAGAGCCATAGAGGTGAAAACAGATCTATACCTATGTTTCATAGATTACACCAAGGCATTTGACAAAGTAAAGCACCAAGAAATAATCAAAATTTTAGAAAGCATAAACATAGCAAAGATCTAAGAATAGTAAAGAACATGTACTGGCAAAAAACAGCGGCCATAAGAACTGGAAACCAATTGGGAATGTTTCAACAAATAAAACAGGATGTTAGACAAGGTTGTGTGCTGTCACTAGATTTGTTTAATATTTATAGTGACATTATTTTAAGATCCATAAGGGGCATGCCTGGAATAACAATTGGAGGTCATAATATAAATAATCTAAGGTATGCTGATAATACAGTCTTATCGCTAAGAGTGAAAATGAGTTACAAGAAATGTTGGACATTATAGTGAAGGAAAGCAAAAATAAAGGACTCAGCCTTAATAGCAAAAAGACAGAGGTAACGGTAACAACAAAGAAAAAGACATCACCTCAGTGCAAAATAAAGACAAGTGGAACAATATTAAAACAGGTAAATGAAATTAAATATTTGGGAACTTTGTTAACCTCAGTTGGAAGATGTACAAAAGAGGTGAGATGTAGAATGGCTCAGGCAAAAGCAGCTTTCCAAAAAATGAGAAAGATACTATGGAATCCATTTTTACAATAGAAACAAGAAAAATAGTTCTTAAATGTAACGTAGAGCCAGTCTTAACATATGTAGGCGAGTCATTGACAATAGGACAACAGACAAGAAAATCACTGGAGTCTGTAGAAATGTGGTTTTACAGAAGAATGTTGAGAATACCATGGACAGCTAAGAAGAGTAATGAAGAGGTTCTGAGAGAGGCCAAAGCAAAAAGAGAGCTAATCTAATTTCCAATGTTAGGAAGAGACAATCATCAATTTTTGACCATGTAATGAGAAGAGAACAACAGGAATATATTGTAACAACTGGAAAATTGAGGGACGAAGAGATAGAGGGAAGGAAGCAAAGAGAAAAAATACCAGACAGCTTAAGAGAATGGCTTGGCAGAAGGTCAACAACAGAAATGATAAAGAACTGTCGAGATCGAAAGTTGTGGAGAGACATGATCACTTACGCCAGTAGGCTGGGTACTTGATGATGATGATGTTCGCCTCTGCTGCTGTTATGTTTCCTAGTGCTTCTAATATTCCATCGATCCATCTTTTTCGTGGTCGACCCTTGGGTCTGGTGTTCTCACAACGTTTGCTGAAGGCTCGTTGTATTGCGTTTTGATCTTTCTGCCTTGTCACGTGGCCAAACCAGTTTATCTGTTGTTTCCTATGGCAGTGGCTATTCCTAGTTGTTCTCTCAGTTCTGATTATTATGAAGAAATACAAAGTATATTGGTTTGGCCACGTATCGTGATCGCCTGGGCTAGCAATGACTATTCTGGAAGGAACTGAGAAAGGAGGAACAGGGAAAACTGATTTGAGAAAGAGATGGGGAGATAATATCAAAGAGTGGACATTCTTCAAATCCCAAAGAATGACTGAAGATAAGGAGAAATGAAGAAGGTTGACTAAGTCTGTCAGTGGCGCCCCAACAACTCCCAGAGTTATAGGATGAGGAAGGAGGATGAGGAGGAGGAGGAGGAGGAGGAGAAGAAGGAGGAGGAGGAGAAGAAGAAGGAGGAGAATGAGAAGAAGGAGGAGGAGGAGAAGAAGGAGGAGGAGGAGAAGAAGGAGGAGAAGAAGAAGGAGGAGGAGAAAAAGGAGGAGATCTTAACATTAAAAAAAAAATTGTCGTGAAAATTGCAGCCAAGAAACTCAATCTTTTATCATTTTGTTACCAACACTGTCTACTAAATGATCATTTATGTATAAATAATGGATTTCATTTAAACATTTAACGTTGCAAGTGTGGTGTCACGAATTGAATCTTTTATCACAAAAAATTATGATTGTTAACAATCAGTTAAATGTATTTGACTCAAGACAATCAATACATCTTCAATCAATTTCTGCATAATTAATAATACTGTAACTAAAATAATACTTTGTGGTGAGAACAAACAGCCGTGATCGGGGATGAAGTTAAAAACTCTGATCCACACACTCATGGCGACTGCACTGAACAAGCAGCCTTTAGATAGATCTATCTATCTATTGACCTTTCGAGCCGTAGCCGGCCCATAGGGCATAGACCAAGATACTTCTCTTATTTACAATTTTTATTCTAGCAGTTTTCAATTTTTTTTTAAGATATTTTATCAAATCTCGCCATTTGTCTCTGTTCTGTACAAGCAGCTCTATCTCTTAGAGGGAGCCGATTCCTGCTGCTCTTGCCTCTCTCATCAATGTTCTTCTCGGTATCTCTCTGGGTCTTCCTCTTTTCCTCTTACCTGTTGTTTCCCACATGAGGGCTTGCTTTGCTATTCGGTTATTATCTCTTCTCATCACATGTCCAACATATGACCATCGTCTTTTCTTTATTGCTGAAGATATTAGTGGTTGATTGGCGATTTCTCTAATTTCCTCGTTTGTTTTGAATTCGTTCCACGCTATACCAAGTATTTTCCTTAGACATTTATTTTCGAATGCGTTCAACTTTGTTTCTATATCTCTTGTTGTTTGATTTACACATTCTGTATCAGGTCTACGTTTCATTAACAAAATCGTGTTTACAATAGCGGCTTGTTAAACCTCTGATCAACAGTTCTATACTAAGCCGGAGAAAAATAATTCCTCCATTTTGGATACAACCGGAAACGTAATGTACCTCTTTATTACTTAGTCATACAACCCCCCCCCCCACCCCGCCCCAGTAGACCCCGAAAATAGGATATGTGCCTTAAAGATAAATTAGTCTGTTTCTAAATGTTAAGCCCCATGCCGACCCGAAATAACCTAGAAGAGAATCGACCTGTCTTAGCTACTGTTTTTGATTGATCCATTTCACAACCTGTTTTTTTTTAAGTCTGTCTTCACTGCTCGGTTTGTTTGCCTCAAAAACTGCAGACCCAGGTAGAAGATTTATGCAACAAGTGGTTCCGTCCTGCGCCACATCTTCTCATGTATCAAGATTTCTATCGTAGATCTTTTAATAATGTCGAGTCTAATTTTAGCTCGCATCTTTTGTCTCCCTTGAAGGCATTGACCTTTCTGTTGGTTGCCGTAGACGCAGACCTGTAGCGACACGGGAATCCTAGATCTAAGATAACACCTCCACAAATATATCTCTGAATGATAAACTACGGGATACATGTTTTTTGTTGGAAACAAGATGACATATCTCACTATGCAGACTGCTAGTTATTGTTAAACTTTGTGTAGAAGAGGATAGAAACGTAGAAGAGGAGGGTGATGATTGTGATGATGAAAGAGAAGAGGAAAAGGAGGAGACGAAAGGGAGAATACATAGTTTATGAAGAAGAAAATGAGGAGAGGAAAGGGAGAATACATAGTTTATGAAGAAGAAAATGATGATGAAAGAAAAGAGGAAATGGAGGAGAGGAAAGGGAGAATACATAGTTTATGAAGAAGAAAATGATGATGAAAGAGAAGAGGAAATGGAGGAGAGGAAAGGGAGAATACATAGTTTATGAAGAAGAAGATGATGATGAAAGTGAAGAGGAAAAGGAGGAGAGGAAAGGGAGAATACATAGTTTATGAAGAGGAATAAGTAAAAGGTTATGATGAAGAGAACAAATTGAAAGAAAATAGAAATAAAACATGGAGGATGTGATGAAGTTGAAGATGTAGGAGGTGATGAAGTTGAAGATGTAGGAGGTGATGAAGTTAAAGATATAGGAGGTGATGAAGTTGAAGATGTAGGAAGAGGTGATGAAGTTGAAGATGTAGGAGGTGATGAAGTTGAAGATGTAGGAAGAGGTGATGAAGTTGAAGATGTAGGAGGTGATGAAGTTGAATATGTAGGAAGAGGTGATGAAGTTGAAGATGTAGGAGGTGATGAAGTTGAAGATGTAGGAGGTGATGAAGTTGAAGATGTAGGAGGTGATGAAGTTGAAGATGTAGGAAGAGGTGATGAAGTTGAAGATGTAGGAGGAGGTGATGAAGTTGAAGATGTAGGGGAGGCGATGAAGTTGAAGATGTAGGAGGAGGTGATGAAGTTGAAGATGTAGGAGGAGATGAAGTTGAAGATGTAGGAGGTGATGAAGTTGAAGATGTAAGAGGTGATGAAGTTGAAGATGTAGGAGGTGATGAAGTTAAAGATGTAGGAAGAGGTGATGAAGTTGAAGATGTAGGAGGTGATGAAGTTGAAGATATAGGAGGTGATGAAGTTGAAGATGTAGGAGGTGATGAAGTTGAAGATGTAGGAAGAGGTGATGAAGTTGAAGATGTAGGAGGAGGTGATGAAGTTGAAGATGTAGGAGGTGATGAAGCTGAAGATGTAGGAAGAGGTGATGAAGTTAAAGATGTAGGAGGTGATGAAGTTGAAGATGTAGGAAGAAGTGATGAAGTTGAAGATGTAGGAGGTGATGAAGTTGAAGATGTAGGAGGTGATGAAGTTAAATAGATATAGGAGGTGATGAAGTTGAAGATGTAGGAAGAGGTGATGAAGTTGAAGATGTAGGAGGTGATGAAGTTGAAGATATAGGAGGTGATGAAGTTGAAGATGTAGGAGGTGATGAAGTTGAAGATGTAGGAAGAGGTGATGAAGTTGAAGATGTAGGAGGAGGTGATGAAGTTGAAGATGTAGGAGGTGATGAAGTTGAAGATGTAGGAAGAGGTGATGAAGTTTAAGATGTAGGAGGTGATGAAGTTGAAGATGTAGGAAGAGGTGATGAATTTGAAGATGTAGGAGGAGGTGATGAAGTTGAAGATGTAGGGGGAGGTGATGAAGTTGAAGATGTAGGAGGAGGTGATGAAGTTGAAGATGTAGGAGGAGATGAAGTTGAAGATGTAGGAGGTGATGAAGTTGAAGATGTAGGAGGTGATGAAGTTGAAGATGTAGGAGGTGATGAAGTTGAAGATGTAGGAAGAGGTGATGAAGTTGAAGATGTAGGAGGTGATGAAGTTGAAGATATAGGAGGTGATGAAGTTGAAGATGTAGGAGGTGATGAAGTTGAAGATGTAGGAAGAGGTGATGAAGTTGAAGATGTAGGAGGAGGTGATGAAGTTGAAGATGTAGGAGGAGGTGATGAAGTTGAAGATGTAGGAGGAGATGATGAAGTTGAAGATGTAGGAGGAGGTGATGAAGTTGAAGATGTAGGAGGAAGTGATGAAGTTGAAGATGTAAGAGGAGGTGATGAAGTTGAAGATGTAAGAGGAGGTGATGAAGTTGAAGATGTAAGAGGAGGTGATGAAGTTGAAGATGTAGGAGGAAGTGATGAAGTTGAAGATGTAGGAGAAGGAGATGAAGAAGTAGAGGAGAAGATGTAGTAGGAAAAGATGATGAAATATATTAGAAGAAGAAGATGATGATTATGATGACAAAGAAATAGTAAAAGGTCAAGAAGAAAATGAAGAAGAAGTTGTAGAATACACAGCAGTTGCGTCGGAGGTCTATCAGCCTTAGGTCTATCAATCCTGGGTCTATCACCCCTAGGTCTATCAATCCTAGGTCTATCAGCCCTAGGTCTATCAATCCTAGGTCTATCAGCCTTAGGTCTATCAATCCTAGGTCTATCAGCCCTAGGTCTATCAATCCTAGGTCTATCAGCCTTAGGTCTATCAATCCTAGGTCTATCAGCCTTAGGTCTATCAATCCTAGGTCTATCAGCCTTAGGTCTATCAATCCTAGGTCTATTAGCCTTAGGTCTATCAATCCTAGGTCTATCAGCCTTAGGTCTATCAATCCTAGGTCTATCAGCCCTAGGTCTATCAATCCTAGGTCTATCAGTCTTAGGTCTATCAATCCTAGGTCTATCAGCCCTAGGTCTATCAATCCTCTGTCTATTAATGTTAGATCTATCAGCTCTAGGTCTATCAATCCTCTGTCTATCAATGTTAGATCTATCAGCTCTAGGTGTATCAATCCTCTGTCTATCAATGTTAGATCTATCAGCTCTAGGTCTATCAATCCTCTGTCTATCAATGTTAGATCTATCAACCCTAGGTCTACCAGCCCTAGATCTATCAACCCTAGGTCTACCAGCCCTAGATCTATCAACCCTAGGTCTACCAGCCCTAGATCTATAAGCCCTAGGTGTATCAGTCCTAGGTAGAACACGATTTACTTACTGTAAAGGTGTAAAACCATATAGAAGAATGTATAATTCATGTTTGTTTATTCGACCTTTACGTTCTTTAAGCACCTGGATTTAATTTTCGATTTAATTTCAAAGATACATGGGAGAATCTCACTTTGAGCAATCGATTTTTCTGGCTCAGAATTCATGCCGCTGCCAGGGAAATAAATGTAAAAAAAAACAAACTGTACATTGTTTAAAACTACCAACGAAAATTATAATAACCAGTTTATTTAAACCAGGTGTGGATAGACACTTATTTTCAGAGGATCTGATTTGAAAACTATGAACATGCCAAAGGAATCCGTCCCCAATTAAGCCATGATATAGATTGCACAAACTGCATTCACAAGCGGTTGTAATGTAAAAATCGTATTAGTGATGGCGAGTGGAGGACAGGAATAAGAGTGGAATGAAAGGGAGAGCGGTGAGACAGAAGCGTGAGAGAAAAAGTCAACAATAAATTATAAATAGAAAGCTTACCAGTTAGGGTTTGAGCGTTCATGTTTCACTTTTTATTTATTTATTTTTTTTAAATCTCAAGGAATGGAGTGTATGGTAACTTTCAAATCAAGCGCAAAGGCCGGTCAAGATAGCTTGGCGGGCCGGTTCTGGCCCGTAGGTCGTAAGTTGCCCAACTTTGGTTTAAACCGAGCCAGCAAATCCACGCGTGTTACGGAGTTCGTGCTCTAAATTAAAAGATTTCGCCCTGATATGGCAAGTGACTGGTATGTTAATGAGGGCTCATTTTATGTGCAATAATGATGGCTTATGAAACAAGTAATGTGAATACGAATCTTGTGTTAGTTCAATTGATGTGCATTTACCAGATGTCATATTTTCCTATTTTCGTGAAATTACACAATTTAAATTGTATGAATTAATGTGCATTATGACAATTCATGTGACGATAATGAACATTCATTAAAATGTATCATAAATGTGTATTCATGAAACTGATATATTTGTCATTACAGTGCAATAAATAAATGTTATATTTATTAATCGTCATGATCATTGAGTGTTGTCTCGCATTGAAGGTTGGTTACCATGGAGCGCCATTCTGCTCTGTCTCTTGCTTTGATGGTGCAGGTTGTCATAGGCTGGTTTGTCCATCTCCGCATCGAAGGTTGGTTACCATGGAGCGCCATTCTGCTCTGTCTCTTGCTTTGATGGTGCAGGTTGTCATAGGCTGGTTTGTCCATCTCCGCATCGAAGGTTGGTTACCATGGAGCGCCATTCTGCTCTGTCTCTTGCTTTGATGGTGCAGGTTGCCATAGGCTGGTTTGTCCATCTCCGCATCGAAGGTTGGTTACCATGGAGCGCCATTCTGCTCTGTCTCTTGCTTTGATGGTGCAGGTTGCCATAGGCTGGTTTGTCCATCTCCGCATCGAAGGTTGGCTACCATGGAGCACTATTCTGCTCTGTCTCTTGCTTTGATGGTGCAGATTGTCATAGGCTGACTTCTCCATCTTTTGATGTTACTCGTCCATGTTAGTCTTGGTATGCCTCTGCCTCTTTTACCTTGTACTTTCCCCTCGAGGGTTACTTTTAGTAGGTTGTTGTGTCTTTTAACATGGTCCAAAAATCGCATTTGTCTTGTTTGAATTGTGCTTAGTAGTTCTCTTTTCATTTTTACTTGTTTTAAGACTTCATCGTTTATTTTCTTTTCCTTCCATCCAATTCTACCTATTCTTCTATATATCCACATTTCAAAAGCTTTAATTCTATGTTTTATATTCTTGTCTAATGTCCATGTTTCTGCACCATATAGGAATCTTGAGAAGACGTAACATTTTGCTATTCTTAGTTTTAGCCCTGGTGTTATTTGTTTTGATGTTAGTATGTCCTTCATGACATTAAAATTACTTTTTGCCATTCCTATTCTTTTGTTTATTTCAGTTGCACTTTTTCCATCACTGGTTATAGTATGCCCAAGGTAGTTGTAGTTCTGAACTGTCTCCAGGTCTATTCATTCAATTTTGATATCCACTTGTGGGTTTTGAGTATTTTCTTTATTTATTGTAATTGTTTTTAGTCTTTTTGATATTCATATTTACCTTATCAATAACTGTGTTAATAATACCTGGCACACAACCTACTTTACTAAAGGCGTGAGCGTAGAAAGTAAATCACTGCAAATATCCACTAGCATGACGTATTCATCTTAAACGAGCTAAAGACGGCTGACGTCATTTTAGCCACTAAACTGAACTGCCGTTTTTGTTCTTCTGTCCTTCCTCATTTGCCTTTTAGCGTTGAGAAGAGATATATAGTTTACGTTCTATCGCTCTTCTTTTGGACTCTCTTGCTGTTGTTTCCTAGCGATTCCATCAGTTCATTTTGTTTGGCGGTCGACCAATATGATTGGTGTTCTCTAAAAGCGTTGTTTGAAGGCTCGTTGTGTTTTGATACTTCTGTCTCATCACGTGACCAAACCATTTTATCTGTTGTTTCTTTACGTATTTTATGGCTGGAATTATTCCTCTACTTCTCCTCAGGTCTTCAGCACAGGTTTGTGAAGCGGAATTTGTCAAACAAGGGTGAGTTTTCCAGAAATTTTCTTTTTGTCTTCATCTTCTTCTACCTTTCAGCTCCCTGTGGAGCATAGGTCTTCAACAAACACTTTCCAAGCCCTTCTGTTTTTTGCCATTCTTTAAAGATCACTCCATGTTTCCCCATCATCTTCATCTCTGCTTCCATCTGTCTTCTCCAAGATTATTTTGGTCTTCCTCTTTGTCTTTTTCCTTGGGGATTTCCAAAAAACGCATGTTGAATAATACTCTCATTTTGCTTCTCAGTGTGTGTCCTAGACCAACGCAATTGTCTTCGATGTATCTCTTTATGCATTGGTATTTGACTGGTACTTTTCCATATTTCTATGTTTGTTTGTTTTCTCTGCTCAGAGCTATTTAAAGAAGGTGCTGCCGTGCATTCGCCATTACTTGTAATTTATGACACTTTATTTGTACAATTACTTGGAATTTATGCCACTTTACTTGTGTCAATACTTTGAAATTATGACACTTTATTTGTGTCATTACTTGGAATTTATGACACTTTATTTGCGTCATTACTTTGAATTTATGACACTTTATTTGCGTCATTACTTTGAATTTATGACACTTTATTTGTGTCAATACTTTGGAAATTATGGCACTTTCTTTGCGTCATTACTTTGAATTTATGACACTTTATTTGTGTCATTACTTCGAATATGACACTTTACTCGTGCCATTAGTTGGAATTTATGACACTTTACTCGTGTTATAACTTATAATTTATGACACTTTACTTGTGTCATTACTTCGAATATGACACTTTACTCGTGCCATTAGTTGGAATTTATGTCACTTTACTCGTGTTATAACTTATAATTTATGACACTTTACTTGTGTCATTACTTCGAATATGACACTTTACTCGTGCCATTAGTTGGAATTTATGACATTTTACTCGTGTTATAACTTATAATTTATGACATTTTACTTGTGTCATTACTTGTGCATCTATGAGACAACACATGAATAATGGATGTACATTAATAAACCTTCATATTTGGCATTAATGTGTATGCATGAGATTTTATATTTGTAATAACAGTGCATTCATGAATCATTATATTTATCAGTTAAATGTAATAACATACATGAATGAATCATTATATTTATCAGTTAAATGTAATAACATGAATTCATGAATCATTATATTTATCAGTTAAATGTAATAACATGCATTCATGAATCATTATATTTATCAGTTAAATGTAATAACATGAATTCATGAATCATTATATTTATCAGTTAAATGTAATAACATGCATTCATGAATCATTATATTTATCAGTTAAATGTAATAACATGAATTCATGAATCATTATATTTATCAGTTAAATGTACCATAGTAAGACATTACATATCTCCAGAAAATGTTCATTTTTATTTTTCTCATTTTGTTTCAGAATGAACCGTCCTCCATTCATTTCTGTTGTTGTTCTTTATCAGCAATTACTTTGTTCATTCTCAGCAATTACTTTGTTCATTATCAGCAATTACTTTGTTCATTATCATCCATAATTAATAAACTTTGATCGCATCCTGTGATTCCCCATAATTGCGTAATGGGTGATGATTGTTCATTGTGACACATGATGTGTGGTGGGTTGTAGATAATTGACTTGGAAAGTTGGCAGCCTAGATTAATTGTGTTAAGAAACCAGACAGTGATAACAAATAAACATGTTATTGAGGTTATGAGGGGGGCCGCGGTAGCTCAGTGATTAGTGAACTGGACTACAAAGGACAAGAGGTGGGGTTCGATCCCAACCGACGACTTCCGGGTTAACCCAGCCTTTAATGGGTACCAGATTTTTTCCTGGGAAAGTAAAGCGGCAAGGGCGTAATACCGACCACATTACCCCAAAAATCATGTGCTGAAGGTCTGTAAAATATAGGGTCACTAACGCCATATTTTCCTATACGCCACTTGGCGTGACGGGTCACTAACACCATATTTCCCTATACGCCACTTGGCGTGACGGGTCACTAACACCATATTTCCCTATACGCCACTTGGCATGACAGGTCACTAACACCATATTTCCCTATACGCCACTTGGCATGACGGGATATACTTTACTTTTTTTTTTACATGGCAATAATATGCTAGATTCACGAGAAAGGAAAAAAAGTCACTTCCCTGCGGTCCAGACCCTGGTCAGCCACTGACTGAACTAAATTTGGTAGGTGGGCTGACCATGCAGTCATGTGAGAAATAAAAGGAAAGGGTTCTAAAATATGAGGATACAAGACACGTAAAAAATGTTTATATCTAACTATGGGTGTGCACACTGAACAGACGTGCAAAAAGTCATGCATACATAACCGTACATGCGTAAAATCATGCCTGTATTTACTGCCATAAAGATCAGAAATAAACCCAAAGATTCCAAAATTTGCCAATACATATGCAGACAAATATACGCACATGTATGGGTGCGGTTGCGTATGAGGGTTAAGAAATGTGTAATGGGTATCCTATGTGTAGGAGAGCGATATGTTCATGTCTTGTGGGGGACAGTGAACCAACCTGGGCAATGAGACGTTTCTCAAGGGCGAACCGGCTGCGATTGCTGGAGTGGAAGGAGACAATGCCCGTGACTTGCATGTCAGGTTTACCACTGTGGCCTGTGACGTCGAAATACACCAGGCTGTCAGTCTTTTGCTCAACATGACGGAGGTGCTCACAAAATCTGACACTCAGACGCCGTCCGATCTCGCCCGCATAAGCCATCAGGCAATGCTGACATATTATGGGGTAAATGATATATTCCGTGACACACATGTAAACCCCTCCTTGATATCAAATCATCCATTGAGGAACAGAGCAGGATCGGAACAAAGTACATGGTCAAAAGTTCTGTAACCTCGACGCCCACATAGAACGGGACCAATGTGTTTATTGTTTGAACGGGGGAGACGGCTCGTGACAGGAATGATGTCTCTCACACTCCTGTTGCGTTTGAAGACTACTAAAAGGGAGGAAAAGGGAGACTGCTTAGTCTCAAGGCAAGACGCTGGCCTCGAGACAGAGAGGTTGTGGGTTCAAATCCCAGTTGCATCAGTTGGGATTTTATTTATGATTTCTCTCTGCGGCAAAAACCCCTGGTCTCAGCAGCGAGGCCCGGCTTGAAACGTCAGTTGCTCATCGACGGAAAAAAATTGAGTACCTCTGAATACGGAGTTATCTGCCTGTGCGGCGAGGCACCCCTGTGCACACGGCTGTCAGGGAAGAACGGATTAACACGCAAAACTCAGTTCCTAGTCTCTAGACACTTCGTCAGAAGTAAACGCAAGAAAAAAAAAAGGGAGGATCACTGTAGATTATTAATTGGTCTGCCTCATTCTCATTTACCTTGTATTTTCCCTTCCAAGATTACTTTTAGTGGGCTGCTGTGTCTTTTAACAAGTCCTAAACATCTCATTTGTTTTGTTTCAATTGTGTTTAGGAGTTCTCTTTTCATTTTTGGTTTTTTGAAAACTTCAAAATGTTTTCCTTTCTTTCTATACACTCCTTTCTTTTCTTCCCATACACTCCTTTCCTTTTTTCCATACACCCCTTTCCTTTTTTCCATACAATCCTTTTCTTTCTTCCCATACACTCATTTCCTTTCTTTTCCATACACTCCTTTCCTTTTTTCCATACACTCCTTTCCTTTCTTCCCATACACTCTTTTCCTTTCTTCCCATACACTCCTTTCCTTTCATTCCATACACTACTTTCCTTTCTTCCCATACACTCCTTTCCTTTTTTCCATACACTCCTTTCCTTTCTTCCCATACACTCCTTTCCTTTCTTCCCATACACTCATTTCCTTTCTTTCCATACACTCCTTTCCTTTCTTCCCATACACTCCTTTCCTTTTTTTCCATACACTCCTTTCCTTTCTTCCCATACACTCCTTTCTTTTCTTACCATACACTCCTTTCCTTTCTTCCCATACACTCCTTTCCTTTCTTTCCATACAATCCTTTCCTTTCTTCCCATACACTCCTTTCCTTTCTTCCCATACACTCCTTTCCTTTCTTCCCATACACTCATTTCACTTCTTCCTATACACCCCTTTCCTTTCTTTCCATACACTCTTTTCTCTTCTTCCCATACACTCCTTTCCTTTCTTTCCATACACTCCTTTCCTTTCTTTTCATACACTCCTTTCCTTGTTTTCCATACACTCCTTTCCCTTTTCTCATACACTCCTTTCCTTTCTTCCCATACACTCCTTTCCTTTCTTTCCATACACTCCTTTCCTTTCTTTCCATACAATCCTTTCCTTTCTTTCCATACAATCCTTTTCTTTCTTCCCATACACTCCTTTCCTTTCTTTTCCATACACTCCTTTCCTTTTTTCCATACACTCCTTTTATTTCTTCCCATACTTTCCTTTCCTTTCTTCCCATACACTCCTTTCCTTTCTTCCCATACGCTCATTTCCTTTCTTTCCATACACTCCTTTCACTTCTTCCCATACACCCCTTTCCTTTCTTTCCATACACTCTTTTCTCTTATTCCCATACACTCCTTTCCTTTCTTTCCATACACTCCTTTCCTTTTTTTCCATACACTCCTTTCCTTTCTTCTCATACACTCCTTTCCTTTCTTCCCATACACTCCTTTCCTACTTTCCATACACTCTTTTCCTTTCTTTCTATACAATCCTTTCCTTTCTTTCCATACACTACTTTCCTTTCATTCCATACACTACTTTCCTTTCTTTCCATTCACTACTTTCCTTTCCTTCCCATACACTCCTTTCCTTTCTTCCCATACACTCATTTCCTTTCTTTCCATACACTTCTTTCCCTTCTTCCCATACACTCCTTTCTTTCCATACATTCCTTTCTCTTCTTTCCATACACTCCTTTCTTTTCTTTCCATACACTCCTTTCCTTTCTTTCCATACACTCCTTTCCTTTCTTTCCATACACTCCTTTCTTTTCTTTCCATACACTACTTTCCCATCTTCCCATACACTCATTTCCTTTCTTTCCATACACTTCTTTCCCTTCTTCCCATACACTCCTTTCTTTCCATACATTCCTTTCTCTTCTTTCCATACACTCCTTTCCTTTCTTTCCATACACTCCTTTCCTTTATTTCCATACACTCCTTTCCTTTCTTCCCATACACTCCTTTCCTTTCTTCCCATACACTCCTTTCCTTTTTTTCCATACACTCCTTTCCTTTCTTCCCATACACTCCTTTCCTTTCTTCCAATACTTTCCTTTCCTTTCTTCCCATACACTCCTTTCCTTTCTTCCCATACACTCCTTTCCTTTCTTCCCATACACTCCTTTCCTTTTTTCCATACACTAGTTTCCTTTCTTCCCACACACTCCTTTCCTTTCTTTCCATACGCTCCTTTCCTTTCTTCCCATACACTCCTTTCCTGTTTTTCCATACACTCCTTTCCTTTTTTCCCATACACTCATTTCCTTTCTTTCCATACACTCCTTTCCCTTCTTCTATAAATCGGCTTTCAAAAAGGCTCCAGTTTTCTCTTTTGTTTTTGTCCACGATGTAGTTGTGGTACCTGACCTCGACTGCTTTCTTCTGCGACTTTTGTCTTCTGATTTTGACACCTATGTTTCCTCAAATGTTCATGTGACGTTTTCTTTTGTTTTTGTTCTCCTTGAGCTACGATCTGATGCCAGACATTCCCAGTTTCATTCACGGATAGAGAATTCACTCAAAAATATATATGTTCAGCACCAATCTTATCATCAAAGGGGAATCACCCGCTATCCTCTTCAGATTGAGCTATTCTCGGATCTATCGCCTACAAGATCGTGAAATTTTAACTTCTGGTCAAAAAAATACATCCTACACAAATAATAATGGTGGAGCTGAAAGGTAAAAGAAAAAATAATAATGGTGGAGCTGAAAGATAGAGGAAGAAATAATAATGGTGAGTTGAAAGATAGAGGAAGAAATAATAATGGTGGAGCTGAAAGATAGAGGAAGAAATAATAATGGTGGAGCTGAAAGATAGAGGAAGAAATAATAATGGTGGAGCTGAAAGATAGAAGAAGAAATAATAATGGTGGAGCTGAAAGATAGAAGAAGAAATAATAATGGTGGAGCTGAAAGATAGAGGAAGAAATAATAATGATGAGTTGAAAGATAGAGGAAGAAATAATAATGGTGAGTTGAAAGATAGAGGAAGAAATAATAATGGTGAGTTGAAAGATAGAGGAAGAAATAATAATGGTGAGTTGAAAGATAGAGGAAGAAATAATAATGGTGAGTTGAAAGATAGAGGAAGAAATAATAATGGTGAGTTGAAAGATAGAGGAAGAAATAATAATGGTGGAGCTGAAAGATAGAAGAAGAAATAATAATGATGAGTTGAAAGATAGAGGAAGAAATAATAATGGTGAGTTGAAAGATAGAAGAAGAAATAATAATGGTGAGTTGAAAGATAGAGGAAGAAATAATAATGGTGAGTTGAAAGATAGAGGAAGAAATAATAATGGTGAGTTGAAAGATAGTGGAAGAAATAATAATGATGAGTTGAAAGATAGAGGAAGAAATAATAATGGTGGAGCTGAAAGATAGAGGAAGAAATAATAATGGTGAGTTGAAAGATAGAGGAAGAAATAATAATGGTGAGTTGAAAGATAGAGGAAGAAATAATAATGGTGGAGCTGAAAGATAGAGGAAGAAATAATAATGGTGAGTTGAAAGATAGAGGAAGAAATAATAATGGTGAGTTGAAAGATAGAGGAAGAAATAATAATGGTGGAGCTGAAAGATAGAGGAAGAAATAATAATGGTTGAGCTGAAAGTTAGAAGAAGAAATAATAATGGTGAGTTGAAAGATAGAGGAAGAAATAATAATGGTGGAGCTGAAAGATAGAGGAAGAAATAATAATGTTGAGTTGAAAGATAGAAGAAGAAATAATAATGGTGAGTTGAAAGATAGAAGAAGAAATAATAATGGTGAGTTGAAAGATAGAAGAAGAAATAATAATGGTGAGTTGAAAGATAGAAGAAGAAATAATAATGGTGGAGCTGAAAGATAGAAGAAGAAATAATAATGGTGAGTTGAAAGATAGAAGAAGAAATAATAATGGTGAGTTGAAAGGTAGAGGAAGAAATAATAATGGTGGAGCTGAAAGATAGAAGAAGAAATAATAATGGTGAGTTGAAAGATAGAAGAAGAAATAATAATGGTGAAGCAGAAAGATAGAAGAAGAAATAATAATGGTGAGTTGAAAGATAGAAGAAGAAATAATAATGGTGAGTTGAAAGATAGAAGAAGAAATAATAATGGTGGAGCTGAAAGATAGAAGAAGAAATAATAATGGTGAGTTGAAAGATAGAAGAAGAAATAATAATGGTGAGTTGAAAGATAGAGGAAGAAACAATAATGGTGGAGCTGAAAGATAGAAGAAGAAATAATAATGGTGAGTTGAAAGATAGAAGAAGAAATAATAATGGTGAGTTGAAAGATAGAGGAAGAAATAATAATGGTGAGTTGAATGATAGAAGAAGAAATAATAATGGTGGAGCTGAAAGATAGAGGAAGAAATAATAATGGTGAGTTGAAAGATAGAAGAAGAAATAATGATGGTGAGCTGAAAGATAGAAGAAGAAATAATAATGGTGGAGCTGAAAGATAGAAGAAGAAATAATAATGGTGAGTTGAAAGATAGAGGAAGAAATAATAATGGTGAGTTGAAAGATAGAAGAAGAAATAATAATGGTGAGTTGAAAGATAGAAGAAGAAATAATAATGGTGAGTTGAAAGATAGAACAAGAAATAATAATGGTGAGTTGAAAGATAGAAGAAGAAATAATAATGGTGAGTTGAAAGATAGAAGAAGAAATAATAATGGTGGAGCTGAAAGATAGAGGAAGAAATAATAATGGTGAGTTGAAAGATAGAGGAAGAAATAATAATGATGAGTTGAAAGATAGAGGAAGAAATAATAATGGTGGAGCTGAAAGATAGAGGAAGAAATAATAATGGTTGAGCTGAAAGATAGAGGAAGAAATAATAATGGTGAGTTGAAAGATAGAAGAAGAAATAATAATGGTGAGTTGAAAGATAGAAGAAGAAATAATAATGGTGGAGCTGAAAGATAGAGGAAGAAATAATAATGGTGGAGCTGAAAGATAGAAGAAGAAATAATAATGGTGAGTTGAAAGATAGAAGAAGAAATAATAATGGTGAGTTGAAAGATAGAAGAAAAAATAATAATGGTGAGTTGAAAGATAGAAGAAGAAATAATAATGGTGAGTTGAAAGATAGAAGAAGAAATAATAATGGTGAGTTGAAAGATAGAAGAAGAAATAATAATGTTGAGTTGAAAGATAGAAGAAGAAATAATAATGGTGGAGCTGAAAGATAGAGGAAGAAATAATAATGGTGGAGCTGAAAGATAGAAGAAGAAATAATAATGGTGAGTTGAAAGATAGAAGAAGAAACAATAATGGTGAGTTGAAAGAAAGAAGAAGAAATAATAATGGTGAGTTGAAAGATAGAAGAAGAAATAATAATGGTGAGTTGAAAGATAGAAGAAGAAATAATAATGGTGGAGCTGAAAGATAGAGGAAGAAATAATAATGGTGAGTTGAAAGATAGAGGAAGAAATAATAATGGTGAGTTGAAAGATAGAGGAAGAAATAATAATGGTGGAGCTGAAAGATAGAGGAAGAAATAATAATGGTGGAGCTGAAAGATAGAGGAAGAAATAATAATGGTGGAGCTGAAAGATTGAGGAAGAAATAATAATGGTGGAGCTGAAAGATAGAGGAAGAAATAATAATGGTGGAGCTGAAAGATAGAAGAAGAAATAATAATGGTGGAGCTGAAAGATAGAGGAAGAAATAATAATGGTGAGTTGAAAGATAGAGGAAGAAAAAATAATGGTGAGTTGAAAGATAGAGGAAGAAATAATAATGGTGAGTTGAAAGATAGAGGAAGAAATAATAATGGTGAGTTGAAAGATAGAGGAAGAAATAATAATGGTGAGTTGAAAGATAGAGGAAGAAATAATAATGGTGAGTTGAAAGATAGAGGAAGAAATAATAATGGTGGAGCTGAAAGATAGAAGAAGAAAAAATAATGGTGGAGCTGAAAGATAGAAGAA
This sequence comes from Megaustenia siamemsis, assembly GCA_032433765.1. NCBI lineage: Eukaryota > Metazoa > Mollusca > Gastropoda > Stylommatophora > Ariophantidae > Megaustenia > Megaustenia siamemsis. Next base: position 48,800,908 of record JAVIAB010000025.1, on the reverse strand, counting down.
GAAATAATAATGGTGGAGCTGAAGATAGAAGAAGAAATAATAATGGTGAGTTGAAAGATAGAGGAAGAAATAATAATGGTGAGTTGAAAGATAGAAGAAGAAATAACAATGGTGGAGCTGAAAGATAGAGGAAGAAATAATAATGGTGGAGCTGAAAGATAGAAGAAAAAATAATAATGGTGGAGCTGAAAGATAGAAGAAGAAATAATAATGGTGAGTTGAAAGATAGAAGAAGAAATAATAATGGTGGAGCTGAAAGATAGAAGAAGAAATAATAATGGTGGAGCTGAAAGATAGAAGAAGAAATAATAATGGTGAGTTGAAAGATAGAAGAAGAAATAATAATGGTGAGTTGAAAGATAGAGGAAGAAATAATAATGGTGAGTTGAAAGATAGAAGAAGAAATAATAATGCTGAGTTGAAAGATGGAACAAGAAATAATAATGGTGAGTTGAAAGATAGAAGAAGAAATAATAATGGTGAGTTGAAAGATAGAAGAAGAAATAATAATGGTGAGTTGAAAGATAGAAGAAGAAATAATAATGGTGAGTTGAAAGATAGAAGAAGAAATAATAATGGTGGAGCTGAAAGATAGAAGAAGAAATAATAATGGTGAGTTGAAAGATAGAAGAAGAAATAATAATGGTGAGTTGAAAGGTAGAGGAAGAAATAATAATGGTGGAGCTGAAAGATAGAAGAAGAAATAATAATGGTGAGTTGAAAGATAGAAGAAGAAATAATAATGGTGAAGCAGAAAGATAGAAGAAGAAATAATAATGGTGAGTTGAAAGATAGAAGAAGAAATAATAATGGTGAGTTGAAAGATAGAAGAAGAAATAATAATGGTGGAGCTGAAAGATAGAAGAAGAAATAATAATGGTGAGTTGAAAGATAGAAGAAGAAATAATAATGGTGAGTTGAAAGATAGAGGAAGAAACAATAATGGTGGAGCTGAAAGATAGAAGAAGAAATAATAATGGTGAGTTGAAAGATAGAAGAAGAAATAATAATGGTGAGTTGAAAGATAGAGGAAGAAATAATAATGGTGAGTTGAATGATAGAAGAAGAAATAATAATGGTGGAGCTGAAAGATAGAGGAAGAAATAATAATGGTGAGTTGAAAGATAGAAGAAGAAATAATGATGGTGAGCTGAAAGATAGAAGAAGAAATAATAATGGTGGAGCTGAAAGATAGAAGAAGAAATAATAATGGTGAGTTGAAAGATAGAGGAAGAAATAATAATGGTGAGTTGAAAGATAGAAGAAGAAATAATAATGGTGAGTTGAAAGATAGAAGAAGAAATAATAATGGTGAGTTGAAAGATAGAACAAGAAATAATAATGGTGAGTTGAAAGATAGAAGAAGAAATAATAATGGTGAGTTGAAAGATAGAAGAAGAAATAATAATGGTGGAGCTGAAAGATAGAGGAAGAAATAATAATGGTGAGTTGAAAGATAGAGGAAGAAATAATAATGATGAGTTGAAAGATAGAGGAAGAAATAATAATGGTGGAGCTGAAAGATAGAGGAAGAAATAATAATGGTTGAGCTGAAAGATAGAGGAAGAAATAATAATGGTGAGTTGAAAGATAGAAGAAGAAATAATAATGGTGAGTTGAAAGATAGAAGAAGAAATAATAATGGTGGAGCTGAAAGATAGAGGAAGAAATAATAATGGTGGAGCTGAAAGATAGAAGAAGAAATAATAATGGTGAGTTGAAAGATAGAAGAAGAAATAATAATGGTGAGTTGAAAGATAGAAGAAAAAATAATAATGGTGAGTTGAAAGATAGAAGAAGAAATAATAATGGTGAGTTGAAAGATAGAAGAAGAAATAATAATGGTGAGTTGAAAGATAGAAGAAGAAATAATAATGTTGAGTTGAAAGATAGAAGAAGAAATAATAATGGTGGAGCTGAAAGATAGAGGAAGAAATAATAATGGTGGAGCTGAAAGATAGAAGAAGAAATAATAATGGTGAGTTGAAAGATAGAAGAAGAAACAATAATGGTGAGTTGAAAGAAAGAAGAAGAAATAATAATGGTGAGTTGAAAGATAGAAGAAGAAATAATAATGGTGAGTTGAAAGATAGAAGAAGAAATAATAATGGTGGAGCTGAAAGATAGAGGAAGAAATAATAATGGTGAGTTGAAAGATAGAGGAAGAAATAATAATGGTGAGTTGAAAGATAGAGGAAGAAATAATAATGGTGGAGCTGAAAGATAGAGGAAGAAATAATAATGGTGGAGCTGAAAGATAGAGGAAGAAATAATAATGGTGGAGCTGAAAGATTGAGGAAGAAATAATAATGGTGGAGCTGAAAGATAGAGGAAGAAATAATAATGGTGGAGCTGAAAGATAGAAGAAGAAATAATAATGGTGGAGCTGAAAGATAGAGGAAGAAATAATAATGGTGAGTTGAAAGATAGAGGAAGAAAAAATAATGGTGAGTTGAAAGATAGAGGAAGAAATAATAATGGTGAGTTGAAAGATAGAGGAAGAAATAATAATGGTGAGTTGAAAGATAGAGGAAGAAATAATAATGGTGAGTTGAAAGATAGAGGAAGAAATAATAATGGTGAGTTGAAAGATAGAGGAAGAAATAATAATGGTGGAGCTGAAAGATAGAAGAAGAAAAAATAATGGTGGAGCTGAAAGATAGAAGAAGAAATAATAATGGTGGAGCTGAAGATAGAAGAAGAAATAATAATGGTGAGTTGAAAGATAGAGGAAGAAATAATAATGGTGAGTTGAAAGATAGAAGAAGAAATAACAATGGTGGAGCTGAAAGATAGAGGAAGAAATAATAATGGTGGAGCTGAAAGATAGAAGAAAAAATAATAATGGTGGAGCTGAAAGATAGAAGAAGAAATAATAATGGTGAGTTGAAAGATAGAAGAAGAAATAATAATGGTGGAGCTGAAAGATAGAAGAAGAAATAATAATGGTGGAGCTGAAAGATAGAAGAAGAAATAATAATGGTGAGTTGAAAGATAGAAGAAGAAATAATAATGGTGAGTTGAAAGATAGAGGAAGAAATAATAATGGTGAGTTGAAAGATAGAAGAAGAAATAATAATGCTGAGTTGAAAGATGGAACAAGAAATAATAATGGTGAGTTGAAAGATAGAAGAAGAAATAATAATGGTGAGTTGAAAGATAGAAGAAGAAATAATAATGGTGGAGCTGAAAGATAGAGGAAGAAATAATAATGTTGAGTTGAAAGATAGAAGAAGAAATAATAATGGTGGAGCTGAAAGATAGAGGAAGAAATAATAATGGTGGAGCTGAAAGATAGAAGAAGAAATAATAATGGTGGAGCTGAAAGATAGAAGAAGAAATAATAATGGTGAGTTGAAAGATAGAGGAAGAAATAATAATGGTGGAGCTGAAAGATAGAAGAAGAAATAATAATGGTGAGTTGAAAGATAGAAGAAGAAATAATAATGGTGGAGCTGAAAGATAGAAGAAGAAATAATAATGGTGGAGCTGAAAGATAGAAGAAGAAATAATAATGGTGAGTTGAAAGATAGAAGAAGAAATAATAATGGTGGAGCTGAAAGATAGAAGAAGAAATAATAATGGTGAGTTGAAAGATAGAAGAAGAAATAATAATGGTGAGTTGAAAGATAGAAGAAGAAATAATAATGGTGAGTTGAAAGATAGAAGAAGAAATAATAATGGTGAGTTGAAAGATAGAAGAAGAAATAATAATGGTGGAGCTGAAAGATAGAGGAAGAAATAATAATGGTGAGTTGAAAGATAGAGGAAGAAATAATAATGGTGAGTTGAAAGATAGAGGAAGAAATAATAATGGTGGAGCTGAAAGATAGAGGAAGAAATAATAATGGTGGAGCTGAAAGATAGAGGAAGAAATAATAATGGTGAGTTGAAAGATAGAAGAAGAAATAATAATGGTGAGTTGAAAGATAGAAGAAGAAATAATAATGGTGGAGCTGAAAGATAGAGGAAGAAATAATAATGGTGGAGCTGAAAGATAGAAGAAGAAATAATAATGGTGGAGCTGAAAGATAGAAGAAGAAATAATAATGGTGAGTTGAAAGATAGAAGAAGAAATAATAATGGTGAGTTGAAAGATAGAAGAAGAAATAATAATGGTGAGTTGAAAGATAGAAGAAGAAATAATAATGGTGGAGCTGAAAGATAGAGGAAGAAATAATAATGGTGAGTTGAAAGATAGAGGAAGAAATAATAATGGTGAGTTGAAAGATAGAGGAAGAAATAATAATGGTGGAGCTGAAAGATAGAGGAAGAAATAATAATGGTGGAGCTGAAAGATAGAGGAAGAAATAATAATGGTGGAGCTGAAAGATTGAGGAAGAAATAATAATGGTGGAGCTGAAAGATAGAGGAAGAAATAATAATGGTGTAGCTGAAAGATAGAAGAAGAAATAATAATGGTGGAGCTGAAAGATAGAGGAAGAAATAATAATGGTGAGTTGAAAGATAGAGGAAGAAAAAATAATGGTGAGTTGAAAGATAGAGGAAGAAATAATAATGGTGAGTTGAAAGATAGAGGAAGAAATAATAATGGTGAGTTGAAAGATAGAGGAAGAAATAATAATGGTGAGTTGAAAGATAGAGGAAGAAATAATAATGGTGAGTTGAAAGATAGAGGAAGAAATAATAATGGTGGAGCTGAAAGATAGAAGAAGAAAAAATAATGGTGGAGCTGAAAGATAGAAGAAGAAATAATAATGGTGGAGCTGAAAGATAGAAGAAGAAATAATAATGGTGAGTTGAAAGATAGAGGAAGAAATAATAATGGTGAGTTGAAAGATAGAAGAAGAAATAATAATGGTGGAGCTGAAAGATAGAGGAAGAAATAATAATGGTGGAGCTGAAAGATAGAAGAAAAAATAATCATGGTGGAGCTGAAAGATAGAAGAAGAAATAATAATGGTGAGTTGAAAGATAGAGGAAGAAATAATAATGGTGGAGCTGAAAGATAGAAGAAGAAATAATAATGGTGAGTTGAAAGATAGAAGAAGAAATAATAATGGTGGAGCTGAAAGATAGAAGAAGAAATAATAATGGTGGAGCTGAAAGATAGAAGAAGAAATAATAATGGTGAGTTGAAAGATAGAAGAAGAAATAATAATGGTGAGTTGAAAGATAGAGGAAGAAATAATAATGGTGAGTTGAAAGATAGAAGAAGAAATAATAATGCTGAGTTGAAAGATAGAACAAGAAATAATAATGGTGAGTTGAAAGATAGAAGAAGAAATAATAATGGTGAGTTGAAAGATAGAAGAAGAAATAATAATGGTGGAGCTGAAAGATAGAGGAAGAAATAATAATGTTGAGTTGAAAGATAGAAGAAGAAATAATAATGGTGGAGCTGAAAGATAGAGGAAGAAATAATAATGGTGGAGCTGAAAGATTGAAGAAGAAATAATAATGGTGGAGCTGAAAGATAGAAGAAGAAATAATAATGGTGAGTTGAAAGATAGAGGAAGAAATAATAATGGTGGAGCTGAAAGATAGAAGAAGAAATAATAATGGTGAGTTGAAAGATAGAAGAAGAAATAATAATGGTGGAGCTGAAAGATAGAAGAAGAAATAATAATGGTGGAGCTGAAAGATAGAAGAAGAAATAATAATGGTGAGTTGAAAGATAGAAGAAGAAATAATAATGGTGAGTTGAAAGATAGAGGAAGAAATAATAATGGTGAGTTGAAAGATAGAAGAAGAAATAATAATGGTGAGTTGAAAGATAGAAGAAGAAATAATAATGGTGAGTTGAAAGATAGAAGAAGAAATAATAATGGTGAGTTGAAAGATAGAAGAAGAAATAATAATGGTGGAGCTGAAAGATAGAGGAAGAAATAATAATGGTGGAGCTGAAAGATAGAAGAAGAAATAATAATGGTGAGTTGAAAGATAGAAGAAGAAATAATAATGGTGGAGCTGAAAGATAGAGGAAGAAATAATAATGGTGGAGCTGAAAGATAGAAGAAGAAATAATAATGGTGGAGCTGAAAGATAGAGGAAGAAATAATAATGGTGGAGCTGAAAGATAGAAGAAGAAATAATAATGGTGGAGCTGAAAGATAGAAGAAGAAATAATAATGGTGGAGCTGAAAGATAGAAGAAGAAATAATAATGGTGGAGCTGAAAGATAGAAGAAGAAATAATAATGGTGGAGCTGAAAGATAGAGGAAGAAATAATAATGGTGGAGCTGAAAGATAGAGGAAGAAATAATAATGGTGGAGCTGAAAGATAGAAGAAGAAATAATAATGGTGGAGCTGAAAGATAGAAGAAGAAATAATAATGGTGGAGCTGAAAGATAGAGGAAGAAATAATAATGTTGAGTTGAAAGATAGAAGAAGAAATAATAATGGTGGAGCTGAAAGATAGAGGAAGAAATAATAATGGTGGAGCTGAAAGATAGAAGAAGAAATAATAATGGTGAGTTGAAAGATAGAGGAAGAAATAATAATGGTGAGTTGAAAGATAGAAGAAGAAATAATAATGGTGAGTTGAAAGATAGAGGAAGAAATAATAATGGTGAATTGAAAGATAGAAGAAGAAATAATAATGGTGGAGCTGAAAGATAGAAGAAGAAATAATAATGGTGAGTTGAAAGATAGAGGAAGAAATAATAATGGTGAGTTGAAAGATAGAAGAAGAAATAATAATGGTGAGTTGAAAGGTAGAAGAAGAAATAATAATGGTGGAGCTGAAAGATAGAAGAAGAAATAACAATGGTTGAGCTGAAAGATAGAAGAAGAAATAATAATGGTGGAGCTGAAAGATAGAAGAAGAAATAATAATGGTGGAGCTGAAAGATAGAAGAAGAAATAATAATGGTGGAGCTGAAAGATAGAAGAAGAAATAATAATGGTGGAGCTGAAAGATAGAAGAAGAAATAATAATGGTGAGTTGAAAGATAGAAGAAGAAATAATAATGGTGAGTTGAAAGATAGAAGAAGAAATAATAATGGTGAGTTGAAAGATAGAAGAAGAAATAATAATGGTGAGTTGAAAGATAGAAGAAGAAATAATAATGATGAGTTGAAAGATAGAAGAAGAATTAATAATGATGAGTTGAAAGATAGAGGAAGAAATAATAATGGTGAGTTGAAAGATAGAAGAAGAAATAATAATGGTGGAGCTGAAAGATAGAGGAAGAAATAATAATGGTGGAGCTGAAAGATAGAAGAAGAAATAATAATGGTGAGTTGAAAGATAGAAGAAGAAATAATAATGGTGAGTTGAAAGATAGAAGAAAAAATAATAATGGTGAGTTGAAAGATAGAAGAAGAAATAATAATGGTGAGTTGAAAGATAGAAGAAGAAATAATAATGGTGAGTTGAAAGATAGAAGAAGAAATAATAATGGTGAGTTGAAAGATAGAAGAAGAAATAATAATGGTGGAGCTGAAAGATAGAGGAAGAAATAATAATGGTGGAGCTGAAAGATAGAAGAAGAAATAATAATGGTGAGTTGAAAGATATAAGAAGAAATAATAATGGTGAGTTGAAAGATAGAAGAAGAAATAATAATGGTGAGTTGAAAGATAGAAGAAGAAATAATAATGGTGAGTTGAAAGATAGAAGAAGAAATAATAATGGTGGAGCTGAAAGATAGAGGAAGAAATAATAATGGTGAGTTGAAAGATTGAGGAAGAAATAATAATGGTGAGTTGAAAGATAGAGGAAGAAATAATAATGGTGGAGCTGAAAGATAGAGGAAGAAACAATAATGGTGGAGCTGAAAGATAGAGGAAGAAATAATAATGGTGGAGCTGAAAGATTGAGGAAGAAATAATAATGGTGGAGCTGAAAGATAGAGGAAGAAATAATAATGGTGGAGCTGAAAGATAGAAGAAGAAATAATAATGGTGGAGCTGAAAGATAGAGGAAGAAATAATAATGGTGAGTTGAAAGATAGAGGAAGAAAAAATAATGGTGAGTTGAAAGATAGAGGAAGAAATAATAATGGTGAGTTGAAAGATAGAGGAAGAAATAATAATGGTGAGTTGAAAGATAGAGGAAGAAATAATAATGGTGAGTTGAAAGATAGAGGAAGAAATAATAATGGTGAGTTGAAAGATAGAGGAAGAAATAATAATGGTGGAGCTGAAAGATAGAAGAAGAACAAATAATGGTGGAGCTGAAAGATAGAAGAAGAAATAATAATGGTGGAGCTGAAAGATAGAAGAAGAAATAATAATGGTGAGTTGAAAGATAGAGGAAGAAATAATAATGGTGAGTTGAAAGATAGAGGAAGAAATAATAATGGTGGAGCTGAAAGATAGAAGAAGAAATAATAATGGTGGAGCTGAAAGATAGAAGAAGAAATAATAATGGTGAGTTGAAAGATAGAGGAAGAAATAATAATGGTGGAGCTGAAAGATAGAAGAAGAAATAATAATGGTGAGTTGAAAGATAGAAGAAGAAATAATAATGGTGGAGCTGAAGGATAGAAGAAGAAATAATAATGGTGGAGCTGAAAGATAGAAGAAGAAATAATAATGGTGAGTTGAAAGATAGAAGAAGAAATAATAATGGTGAGTTGAAAGATGGAGGAAGAAATAATAATGGTGAGTTGAAAGATAGAAGAAGAAATAATAATGGTGAGTTGAAAGATAGAACAAGAAATAATAATGGTGAGTTGAAAGATAGAAGAAGAAATAATAATGGTGAGTTGAAAGATAGAAGAAGAAATAATAATGGTGGAGCTGAAAGATAGAGGAAGAAATAATAATGTTGAGTTGAAAGATAGAAGAAGAAATAATAATGGTGGAGCTGAAAGATAGAGGAAGAAATAATAATGGTGGAGCTGAAAGATAGAAGAAGAAATAATAATGGTGGAGCTGAAAGATAGAAGAAGAAATAATAATGGTGAGTTGAAAGATAGAGGAAGAAATAATAATGGTGGAGCTGAAAGATAGAAGAAGAAATAATAATGGTGAGTTGAAAGATAGAAGAAGAAATAATAATGGTGGAGCTGAAAGATAGAAGAAGAAATAATAATGGTGGAGCTGAAAGATAGAATAAGAAATAATAATGGTGAGTTGAAAGATAGAAGAAGAAATAATAATGGTGAGTTGAAAGATAGAAGAAGAAATAATAATGGTGAGTTGAAAGATAGAGGAAGAAATAATAATGGTGAGTTGAAAGATAGAAGAAGAAATAATAATGGTGAGTTGAAAGATAGAAGAAGAAATAATAATGGTGAGTTGAAAGATAGAGGAAGAAATAATAATGGTGGAGCTGAAAGATAGAAGAAGAAATAATAATGGTGAGTTGAAAGATAGAGGAAGAAATAATAATGGTGAGTTGAAAGATAGAAGAAGAAATAATAATGGTGAGTTGAAAGATAGAGGAAGAAATAATAATGGTGAGTTGAAAGATAGAAGAAGAAATAATAATGGTGGAGCTGAAAGATAGAAGAAGAAATAATAATGGTGAGTTGAAAGATAGAGGAAGAAATAATAATGGTGAGTTGAAAGATAGAAGAAGAAATAATAATGGTGAGTTGAAAGGTAGAAGAAGAAATAATAATGGTGGAGCTGAAAGATAGAAGAAGAAATAATAATGGTGGAGCTGAAAGATAGAAGAAGAAATAATAATGGTGGAGCTGAAAGATAGAAGAAGAAATAATAAATGTGGAGCTGAAAGATAGAAGAAGAAATAATAATGGTGAGTTGAAAGATAGAAGAAGAAATAATAATGGTGAGTTGAAAGATAGAAGAAGAAATAATAATGGTGGAGCTGAAAGATAGAAGAAGAAATAATAATGGTGAGTTGAAAGATAGAAGAAGAAATAATAATGATGAGTTGAAAGATAGAAGAAGAAATAATAATGGTGAGTTGAAAGATAGAAGAAGAAATAATAATGATGAGTTGAAAGATAGAAGAAGAAATAATAATGATGAGCTGAAAGATAGAAGAAGAAATAATAATGATGAGTTGAAAGATAGAAGAAGAAATAATAATGGTGAGCTGAAAGATAGAAGAAGAAATAATAATGGTGGAGCTGAAAGATAGAGGAAGAAATAATAATGGTGGAGCTGAAAGATAGAAGAAGAAATAATAATGGTGAGTTGAAAGATAGAAGAAGAAATAATAATGGTGAGCTGAAAGATAGAAGAAGAAATAATAATACACATTGGTAAGGGGGTGTTCTGTAATAAACCAAATCATCAATAAAAGCTTATTTTCAACATAAGGAATAAAGAGCCATCATCTGGAACAACATAAGGAATAAAGAGCCATCATCTGGGATCTCGGTAGCCGAGATCCCAGATAACCAATCGACTGGGCTACCGGCGTTTGGACAACCCGTGTTCGGGTCCCGTTGGAGGCAGTGTTAGCTGTCCTCACGGTTGGAAAAAAAAATACCCCTGCGGTCGACCCAGCCGCTGGTAGAAATGGGTACCAGGGTAGCACGCTGGGAAGGTGAGGAATGCCGCCTCGCATCGTGAATTTCGATGCTTGAAGCGACACAATCCACATGCCTCCGAACATTTCTGGATAGGCGGCCGAGTACATATGGGTGAAAACTCGCGTGCTAAGACGGCGATTCAAGTCTCGTACTTTACCTTCAACCATCATCTTTTTTGGAGGAGCAGAAAATGATACCAAAATAATGATACCAAAATAATGATACCAAAATAATGATACCAAAATGATGATACCAAAATAATGATACCAAAATAATGATACCAAAATAATGATATCAAAATAATGATACCAAAATAATGATACCAAAATTATACCAAAATAATGATATCAAAATAATGATAGCAAAACAATGATATCAAAATAAGGATACCAAAATAATGATACCAAAATAATGATATCAAAATAATGATACCAAAATAATGATATCAAAATAATGATACCAAAATAATGATATTAAAATAATGATACCAAAATAATGATACCAAAATCAAGATGAGCATTTGTTGCACTGGGAAATATATGAAAGTCCAAAGAAATTAAGTTAAATACTAAAATAAAAAATTGTCAAATCCAGGGTTATATTAATCTTATTATATGGCTATGCAACATTGAGAACAACTAAAATGACAATCATGAAGATACAGACTTTCATTAATAGATGCTTGCGCAGAATAAAAAGATGGAAATGGTCGGACAAAATCACTAACATAGAATTATGGAAATGTACCAGTCAAATACCAGTGGATAAAGAGATAAGCGAAGACTGGGGATGCGGTTTTCTTCTACTCGCTGGACACCCAGCCATCTTAGTCTTCGACATCTGAGCATCGACATGATTGTTGGGGTCTTAGAACGTTGCAGGACAGTTAAGTTGGTTATTTTGTCCTGTCATTTGATGTGCATTATTATGCGGAGACATCGCATGATAGTTAATAGTGTTGTAAACATACCTCTTCCTCTGAGTTGATTCTATGTTTACAGCACTCGGAAAAAATAAATAATCATTGGTATTGGTAGCACAAAGTTGGGATGAAGATTGCACCAAAGAAACTCTTACACTTGCCAATCTTTGATCTTTCTGGTACGTGCACTTCTTCTTTCTTCTTCTTTTCTCTTTTCACTGATACCTAAAAGGTGTCGTGGTTTATATCATTTGTCGTTCTTGAGCTGGTCGAATTGTCTGAATTAGTGATTTTCCTTCGTTGTTACATGTCTCTGTCACTGCATCTATCCATCTTCTTCTGGGTCTTCCTCTTGGTCTTTTTCCATGCATCCTTGAGAAGAATGCCCTTGATGGTGATTGGTGAGGATTCATTCTGACCAGGTGGCCCAACCATTTAAGTTGTTGTTGTTCTATATATTCTTGGCAGGGTTTTATTCCTACCATTTTTCTTATGGTTTCATTTGGTATTCTATCTCTTCTTGTGTTGTTTGTTACTTTTCTAAAGCATCGCATCTCACATGTATTGATCTTTCTTAAATGTGATTTAGAAAGGGCCCATTACGAGCACTAACTACCAAAATATATCAGCCAGAAATAAACGTTTACTTTAGGCTAAAAATGTACTTCCGTGGTGGTGGTCGTGTGTGTGTGTGTGTTTGTACCTGCGTGTGTGTGCGTGTGCCAGGTGCCATAAATTAAAACATCTCCCATAAAGTATCAAAGTTATAAATAGGATGTTCTAGATACAGAAGACTTTATCAATAAATGCAGAAAAATTTCAAAGATTGTAACAAAAATGCCACTTTAAGATGACGACAAACAGCCGTGACTATGGTTATGCTTATGGTTAGTCGAAGGCCCCGGTATCACTGCAAACGAATTAAAATCCATAACTGCTCAACCACCCGTGCCAGTGGAATCATCCGGATTAACATCTCATCGAATATCCAAACAAGGAAAGGCAGCTGCAGTCATCATCGTAGCAAACACAGCACACGTCAAAAGACATAAGGCGTATTATAGCACCGACGGTGAACACATCTGCACTGTCCTTCGTCATATGATGTCATCATTCATCGTAAGCAATCTGAATATAGAAACACGATCCGGATGAAACACACAGCTCACGGTGTGCACAGAGCACTACTAAGTACCTCCAGCCACTAGCGGGACTTGGAACACGAGGAAAATACAAGGATCACGTTTCAGACATTTCCTCAACTGTTCCCTGTCACCTATCCGCCATATTACGCCGTGACAAGTTTACATGCAACATAATATTACATGACATTCTTACACTACCATTATGACATTTATTTTTTAATTTCCGGGGTATGCTTTGAACTCTCTAGAATCGGAGAATAACGGCCGCGTGTCCAGTACACTCACTACTAAATGTTCCAATTAGAGTTGCTATTTCACCACCAAACAAAGTGCAAGTTGAATTTTTATAAGACGACATTCGAAAAGGAAAAATAAATATTGCAGACATTGCAACTTTGCGCCATAACTTCCTGACGTGTTGCAGATGTTGCGATAAGCGCAACCTTACGCCAATCACGTGATGCACACCTGAGGTGTTAAGAATAAAATGCTGACCAAGGCACAGATTCCGCATGCCTGATGTTTAGGCCATTGATATGCCAAACCTGTCTAGCAGATTTAACGTGGGGCATGTTGTCGTAACAGGAAAACGTTCAAATCTTTAATGATTTAAATTAAAACGGACATGTGGAAAGGTGTTAACATGCAATTAGGGATGAGGAGGATAAAGAAGACCGACGATTGGAGGTAGGAAGCAGGGGCTTAGCCGCAGCAATGCAAGTAATTTACTTGCAACCGCCCGGGAATAAGGCAAGTATCGTGAAGTTAATCTGTTATTCTTTATCTATTAGTACTAATTTCTCTTCCTTTAGTATCGCGAACTTAATTTACTATTCTGTATCTATTCGTTCTAATTAGTTCAACTAGGAAGATACTATGCAATCCATTTTTGACAATAGAAACAAGAAAAAGAGTTCTTAAATGTTATGTAGAACCAGTCTTAACATATGGATGTAAATCATGGGCAATAGGACAACAGAGGGAAATCACTGGAGTCTGTAGAAATGTGGTTTTATAGAAGAATGTTGAGAATACCATGGACAGCTAAGAAGAGTAATGAAAACGTTCTGAAAGAGGTCAAAGCAAAAAGAGAGCTAATTTTCAATATTAGGAAGAAACAATCATCATGTTTGGCCATGTAATGAGAAGGGAACAGCTGGAATATATTGTAACAACTGGAAAAATTGAGGGACGAAGAGATAGAAGGAAGCAAAGAGAAAAGATACCAGACAGCTTAAGAGAATGGTGAAGAGAATACTGCTTCGTTAATTTAGAAAATTCATATTATTGGTGATGTCAGAAACTGGAACAACTATCATGCAATTTCCACTAAAAGAATGAGTCATCATCATCATCATCATCATTGAGTGCAGTCTGCGCTACCATGGAGCGCCATTCTGTTCTGTCCCTTGCTTTGGTGGTGCAGATTGTCAAAGGTTGCCTTGTCCATCTTTTGATATTACTCATCTAGGTTAGTCTGCCGCTGCCTCTTTTACCGTGTATATTGCATTCCAATATTTCTTTTATTAGGCTGTTGTGTCTTTTAACATGCCCTAAAAATTTCATTTGTCTTGTTCTAATTGTGTTTAGTAGTTCTCTTTTCATTTTTAGTTGTTTTAAGACTTCATCGTTTGTTTTCTTTTCTTTCCATCCAACTCTACCCATTCTTCTATATATCCACATTTCAAAGGCTTGAATTTTCTGTTCTGTTTTCTAGTCTAATATCCATGGTTTCTGCACCATGCAGAAATATTGAGAAGATGTAACATTTTGCTATTCTTAGTTTTAGCCCTGGTGTTATTTGTTTTGATGTTAGTATGTTCTTTATGACATTAAAATTACTTTTTGCCATTCCTATTCTTTTGTTTATTTCAGTTGTACATTTTCCATCACTGGTTATAGTATGTCCCAGGTAGTTGTAGCTCTGAACTGTCTCCAGATGTATTCCCTCAACTTTGATATTCAATTGTAGGTCTGAGAATTGTCTTTGTTTGTGATCATAGTTTTAGAATGAGTGGTATGTATTAATAACCTGAAGTCGTTCCCAACGATAAATGCAGTAAAACCCCAAAGGGTGATAATTAATAGACAACCCGTGTTCGATTCCCGCTGGGAGCAGTGTGAGTTGTACTCGTAGTTGGGAAAGAAAAATACCCCCGCGATCGACCAGGCCACTGGCAGAAATGGGTACCAGGGTAGTACTCTGGGAAGGTGAGGAATGCCGCCTCGCATCGCGAGTTTCGATGCTTGAAGCGACACACACACACAAGAAGTCTTCGAACACTTCTGGATAGGCGGCCGAGCATATATGGGCGGAGACTCGCTTGCTAAGACGGCGATTCAAGTCTCGTACTTTATCTTTTCCTTTAACTTGACCTTAACCTATGCCACAGATTATTAAGAACGTGGCTGTGCCCGATCGTAAAAATACCAAGCTCAAACTAGGATCGAACCCATATTCCTTGACACGGCGTCTTGCTACGAGAGGCGCTGCCAACTCTGGACTTTATTTTTAATTAACATTCCAGATAAATAACAAAATTATATATATAAATGGGGGACTGGCTGGTCTCGAGGCAAGACGCCGGCCTCGAGACAGAGAGGTTGTGTGTTCAAATCCCGACTGCATCGGTTGGGATTTTTATTTATGATTTCTCTCTGCGGCAACCACCCCTGGTCTTAGCAGCGAGGCCCGGATTGAAACGTCAATTACACATCGACGGAAAAAAATATGAGTACCACCGAAGTCGGAATTATCTGTCTGTGCGACGAGGGACCCCTGTGCACACGGCTGCCAGGGAAAAATGGATTAACACGCACAATTCAGTTCCTAGTCTCTAGGGATTTCGTCAGAAGTAAAAGCTAGCGAACGAAAAAAAAAATATATATATATAAAGGTAAAGGTAAAGGTAAAGTACGAGACTTGAACCGGCGTCTTAGCACGCGAGTTTCCACCCATATGTGCTCGGCCACCTATCCAGAAATGTTCCGATATTTCTGTATAGTGTAGCCTCAAGCATCGAAACTCAGATGCGAAGCGACATTCCTCACCTTCCCAGGATAATATACCCTGGTACCCATTTCTGCCAACGGCTGGGTCGACCGTAGGGGTATTTTTTTTTTTCCAACCACGAGTACAACTCACACTGCTCCCAGCGGGAATTGAACACGGGTTGTCCGAACATCGGTAGTCTAGTCGGGTGGTTTTCCCAACTAGGCTACCGAGGCCCCCATATATATATATATATACATATACACTCACACAAACACACATTTACGTTGGCCAGCTTTGCCCTCTGACGAAGTCCATAGAAACTAGGAACTGAATTTTGTGTGTTAATCCATTTTCCCCGGCAGTCGTTTGCACTGAGGTCCCTCGCCGCACAGACAGATAACTCCGTCTTCGGAGGTATTCATCTTTTTTCCGTCCATGAATAATTGACGTTTCAAGCCGGGCCTCGCTGCTGAGGAAAAAAAAATAAATAAATAACATGATATTACAAGACAGAACGTACACGCAACCGACATCAGGTGACTACAGCATAAGGTTACGACAACATTTCGGTTTGTTGTTTGTTTGTGGACTTTCCCGAGCGCTATAAATATACCAACGCCCATTGAATGACACTACATCTAGAAAAGAAACGACCAAAACGAGCATGCTATACAACATATACAGACACCAGACTATATTATACAGTCCATCCTTCGCCTGCTGCGCTTCAAGACAACAGCAGTGGATGATAGTCACAATATAAATATCATGCAGGCCTGCCAGAAGAGTGGGAGATTCGTGAACAAATAAACGTAAAATAGAAACGGGCAGCTATACTAATAAGGAAACAAAACAAACGTTTCTATCCCAGGTCTTCATCAGAAAGAGGACAACAAATAAAAAATTAGCATTGTATGATCCTTGTTCAACACGAAGAATAATGAACCATTTATATCTAAAGTACATCGTATCAGTTCTGTTTTTTACTCTTTACCGTGACACGATATCAAGCTGCACAATATCTTTACAGACAAGAAATCACCGGAGGCTGTAGAAATGTGGTTTTACAGAAGAATGTTGAGAATACCATGGACAGCTAAGAAGAGAAATGAAAGCGTTCTGAAAGAGGTCAAAGCAAAAAGAGAGCTAATTTCCAATATTAGGAAGAAACA
This sequence comes from Megaustenia siamemsis, assembly GCA_032433765.1. Lineage (NCBI taxonomy): Eukaryota > Metazoa > Mollusca > Gastropoda > Stylommatophora > Ariophantidae > Megaustenia > Megaustenia siamemsis. The sequence continues at coordinate 48,784,255 of JAVIAB010000025.1, read as the reverse complement.
ATCATCATTTTTTGGTCATGTAATGAGAATAGAACAACTGGAATATATTGTAACAACTGGAAAAATTGGGGGACGAAGAGATAGAGAGAAGCGAAGAGAAAGATACCAGACAACTTCAGAGAATGGCTTGACAGAAGGTCAACAACAGAAAAATAATTGTCGAGATCGAAAGTTGTGGAGAGACATGATCACATACAACAGCAAGCATGGTACTTGATGATGATGATGATGATGGTACCTTCTCTCTTTTTCGTTTGCGATCTCTCTTTCCCTGTATTTTGCCAGTTGTAACCACATATTCCAACTTTATTTCTTCTCATGATGTGCCCGAAAAATGTCAGTTTCTTCCTTCATATATCAAAAAAAAACCGCTTTCATGTACGTTGCCTTCGAAAGATCATGAACATCAAATGGCAGGACAAAGTAACTAACTCTAATGTCTACAACGAGCCAAATTCCCATCTATCATGGCAGATCAAAGTAACCAACTCTAATGTCTTACAATGAGCCAAACTCCCATCTATAATGGCAGGACAAAGTAACCAACTCTAATGTCTTACAACGAGCCAAACTCCCATACATCATGACAGGACAAAGTAACCAACTCTAATGTCTGACAACGAGCCAAACTCCCATCTATCATGGCAGGACAAAGTAACCAACTCTAATGTCTTACAACGAGCCAAACTCCAATCTATCATGGCAGGACAAAGTAACCAACTCTAATGTCTTACAACGAGCCAAACTCCCATCTATCGTGGCAGGACAAAGTAACCAACTCTAATGTCTTACAACGAGCCAAACTCCCATCCATCATGACAGGACAAAGTAACCAACTCTAATGTCTGACAACGAGCCAAACTCCAATCTATCATGGCAGGACAAAGTAACCAACTCTAATGTCTTACAACGAGCCAAACTCCCATCCATCATGACAGGACAAAGTAACCAACTCTAATGTCTGACAACGAGCCAAACTCCAATCTATCATGGCAGGACAAAGTAACCAACTCTAATGTCTTACAAATAAGCCAAACTCCCATCTATCATGGCAGGACAAAGTAACCAACTCTAATGTCTGACAACGAGCCAAACTCCAATCTATCATGGCAGGACAAAGTAACCAACTCTAATGTCTTACAAATAAGCCAAACTCCCATCTATCATGGCAGGACAAAGTAACCAACTCTAATGTCTTACAACGAGCCAAACTCCCATCTATCATGGCAGGACAAAGTAACCAACTCTAATGTCTTACAACGAGCCAAACTCCCATCTATCATGGCAGGACAAAGTAACCAACTCTAATGTCTTACAACGAGCCAAACTCCCATCCATCATGGCAGGACAAAGTAACCAACTCTAATGTCTTACAACGAGCCAAACTCCCATCTATCATGGCAGGACAAAGTAACCAACTCTAATGTCTTACAATGAGCCAAACTCCCATCTATCATGGCAGGACAAAGTAACCAACTCTAATGTCTTACAACGAGCCAAACTCCCATCCATCATGTCAGGACAAAGTAACCAACTCTAATGTCTTACAACGAGCCAAACTCCCATCCATCATGGCAGGACAAAGTAACCAACTCTAATGTCTTACAACGAGCCAAACTCCCATCTATCATGGCAGGACAAAGTAACCAACTCTAATGTCTTACAACGAGCCAAACTCCCATCTATCATGGCAGGACAAAGTAACCAACTCTAATGTCTTACAATGAGCCAAACTCCCATCTATCATGGCAGGACAAAGTAACCAACTCTAATGTCTTACAACGAGCCAAACTCCCATCTATCATGGCAGGACAAAGTAACCAACTCTAATGTCTTACAACGAGCCAAACTCCCATCCATCATGGCAGGACAAAGTAACCAACTCTAATGTCTTACAACGAGCCAAACTCCCATCCATCATGGCAGGACAAAGTAACCAACTCTAATGTCTTACAACGAGCCAAACTCCCATCTATCATGGCAGGACAAAGTAACCAACTCTAATGTCTTACAACGAGCCAAACTCCCATCCATCATGGCAGGACAAAGTAACCAACTCTAATGTCTTACAACGAGCCAAACTCCCATCTATCATGGCAGGACAAAGTAACCAACTCTAATGTCTTACAACGAGCCAAACTCCCATCCATCATGGCAGGACAAAGTAACCAACTCTAATGTCTTACAATGAGCCAAACTCCCATCTATCATGGCAGGACAAAGTAACCAACTCTAATGTCTTACAACGAGCCAAACTCCCATCTATCATGGCAGGACAAAGTAACCAACTCTAATGTCTTACAACGAGCCAAACTCCCATCTATCATGGCAGGACAAAGTAACCAACTCTAATGTCTTACAACGAGCCAAACTCCCATCCATCATGTCAGGACAAAGTAACCAACTCTAATGTCTTACAACGAGCCAAACTCCCATCCATCATGGCAGGACAAAGTAACCAACTCTAATGTCTTACAACGAGCCAAACTCCCATCTATCATGGCAGGACAAAGTAACCAACTCTAATGTCTTACAATGAGCCAAACTCCCATCTATCATGGCAGGACAAAGTAACCAACTCTAATGTCTTACAATGAGCCAAACTCCCATCTATCATGGCAGGACAAAGTAACCAACTCTAATGTCTTACAACGAGTCAAACTCCCATCTATCATGGCAGGACAAAGTAACCAACTCTAATGTCTTACAACGAGCCAACTCCCATCCATCATGGCAGGACAAAGTAACCAACTCTAATGTCTTACAACGAGCCAAACTCCCATCTATCATGGCAGAACAAAGTAACCAACTCTAATGTCTTACAACGAGCCAAACTCCCATCCATCATGGCAGGACAAAGTAACCAACTCTAATGTCTTACAACGAGCCAAACTCCCATCTATCATAGCAGGACAAAGTAACCAACTCTAATGTCTTACAACGAGCCAAACTCCCATCGATCATGGCAGGACAAAGTAACCAACTCTAATGTCTTACAACGAGCCAAACTCCCATCCATCATGGCAGGACAAAGTAACCAACTCTAATGTCTTACAACGAGCCAAACTCCCATCTATCATGGCAGGACAAAGTAACCAACTCTAATGTCTTACAACGAGCCAAACTCCCATCCATCATGGCAGGACAAAGTAACCAACTCTAATGTCTTACATTGAGCCAAACTCCCATCCATCATGGCAGGACAAAGTAACCAACTCTAATGTCTTACAACGAGCCAAACTCCCATCCATCATGGCAGGACAAAGTAACCAACTCTAATGTCTTACATTGAGCCAAACTCCCATCCATCATGGCAGGACAAAGTAACCAACTCTAATGTCTTACAACGAGCCAAACTCCCATCCATCATGGCAGGACAAAGTAACCAACTCTAATGTCTTACATTGAGCCAAACTCCCATCCATCATGGCAGGACAAAGTAACCAACTCTAATGTCTTACAACGAGCCAAACTCCCATACATCATGGCAGGACAAAGTAACCAACTCTAATGTCTTACAACGAGCCAAACTCCCATCTATCATGGCAGGACAAAGTAACCAACTCTAATGTCTTACAACGAGCCAAACTCCCATCTATCATGGCAGGACAAAGTAACCAACTCTAATGTCTTACAACGAGCCAAACTCCCATACATCATGCAGGACAAAGTAACCAACTCTAATGTCTTACAACGAGCCAAACTCCCATCTATCATGGCAGGACAAAGTAACCAACTCTAATGTCTTACAACGAGCCAAACTCCCATCTATCATGGCAGGACAAAGTAACCAACTCTAATGTCTTACAACGAGCCAAACTCCCATCGATCATGGCAGGACAAAGTAACCAACTCTAATGTCTTACAACGAGCCAAACTCCCATCCATCATGGCAGGACAAAGTAACCAACTCTAATGTCTTACATTGAGCCAAACTCCCATCCATCATGGCAGGACAAAGTAACCAACTCTAATGTCTTACAACGAGCCAAACTCCCATCCATCATGGCAGGACAAAGTAACCAACTCTAATGTCTTACAACGAGCCAAACTCCCATCTATCATGGCAGGACAAAGTAACCAACTCTAATGTCTTACAATGAGCCAAACTCCCATCTATCATGGCAGGACAAAGTAACCAACTCTAATGTCTTACAACGAGCCAAACTCCCATCCATCATGTCAGGACAAAGTAACCAACTCTAATGTCTTACAACGAGCCAAACTCCCATCCATCATGGCAGGACAAAGTAACCAACTCTAATGTCTTACAACGAGCCAAACTCCCATCTATCATGGCAGGACAAAGTAACCAACTCTAATGTCTTACAACGAGCCAAACTCCCATCTATCATGGCAGGACAAAGTAACCAACTCTAATGTCTTACAATGAGCCAAACTCCCATCCATCATGGCAGGACAAAGTAACCAACTCTAATGTCTTACAACGAGCCAAACTCCCATCCATCATGGCAGGACAAAGTAACCAACTCTAATGTCTTACAACGAGCCAAACTCCCATCTATCATGGCAGGACAAAGTAACCAACTCTAATGTCTTACAACGAGCCAAACTCCCATCCATCATGGCAGGACAAAGTAACCAACTCTAATGTCTTACAACGAGCCAAACTCCCATCCATCATGGCAGGACAAAGTAACCAACTCTAATGTCTTACAACGAGCCAAACTCCCATCTATCATAGCAACACTTAGGAGTCGTAGACTAAGGTGACTGGGTCATGTAAGAAGAATGGCAAACATATGTGTTCCCAAAACAAATATTATATGACGAACTTAAGGACGGAAAGAGACAAAAGGGCAGACCAGTGCTGAGATATAAGGATGTTTGCAGGGCTTCCATGAGGGAATTCTTTATCAGTGAAAGAAACTGGAGGTTGTGGTTAGTCGAAGGCCCCGGTATCACTGCAAAATAATTAAAATCACTAATTGCTCAACTGCCGGTGCCAGTTGAATTATCCGAATTAAAACTCATCTCATTGAAAGATACAAACCAAATGAGGCAGCTGCAGTCCCCATCATAGTAACTACAGCACACGTCAAAAGACATAAGGCGAAGTGGCAGCGAAAATAAACGCAGCTGAACTGTCTTTTCGGCATACGATATCATCATTCATCGTAAACAATCGGAATATCGAAACACGATCCGGATGAAAAACGCAGCTTACTGTGTGCACAGAGCACTAAACTCAGTAGCTCCAGCAGCAAGCCGGGCATGGAATATGAAGATCCTGCAATAAGGAACATTTGAGACAGAGTCTCAATGGTGTTTGCCGCCTATCCGCCATATTGACCGGAAGTCCAAATCAGAGAGGATCTGGCTGCAGCCTGTGGTACATGAAAAACAAAAATAAAGAATGGCAGAGCAACATTCCAGGCAGCGATGAAATTAAACTCATACGACAAAAGACGCAGGAGAAAGGAGATGAAGACATCTTATTGATTCTGTGGTTGAATCAGTCTATGCAATATTAACAGATTCAACCACGAGATTAATTCTTCTGTTTCTTCTTTCCTTCCTCATTTGCCTTGCAGCGTCGACGGGAGATATAATTTGCGGTCTTTTGCTCTACTATTCGTCTCTGCTGCTGTTATGTTTCCTAGTGCTTCTAATATTCCGTCAATTCAACTTTTCCGTGGTCGACCCTTGAGTCTGGTGTTCTCACAACATTTATTGAAGGCTCGTTGTGTTTTGATTGTTGTGATTTATCACGTGGTCAAACCATTTTATTTGTTGTTTCTTTATATATTATGTGGCGGGGGTTATTCTTAGCTTTTTTCTCAGTTCTTCATTTCTGGTCTTATCTCTCAGGCTGTTTCCTGTCATTCGTCTAACACATTTCATCTCTGTAGATGTTATTTTTCCTATTGTTCTTGCATCTAAGGTTCAGGTCTGGCATTGGTAGCACAACGTTGGGATGAAGATTGTATTGTAGAGTGCTCGTTTTGCCTCCAGAGTTATTTCCTTGTTGGACTATAGTGGTGATAACTGCCCAATGATTTGACAAGCTTTGTTGCATCGTAAGCTATTTCCGCTGTTTGTGAATGCCATTTGTCACTACACTTCCTACTGTTTTTACACTTCCTCCTCCACTATTTAAATTCCTCTACTTATTTTAATTGTCTGCCGTCTGTTGTTATGTTGATGTTCTGTTTCTCTTTTGCATTATTCATGACTTCTGTTTTGTTGACGTTGATTCGAGATTAATTATTTGTAATTTAAAAAAAATTAAATTGTTAAACCGAAAACGAATGAGTTAAAACATAATAAAAAAACCTTTTAACAAATATAATTGAAAAGCGTTGCCATAAATCTACTGGGTTAAACAGAACGAATGGATAAGAAGACATTAACCCTAGTTCGCTGTTAAACAAGTCACCATAATACGAAGAACAAACTTAAAACTCGGATAAGATTAACAAATGATGGATTGGAAAACAAAAAAGTAATAATTTTGTTTAAAAATGTAAGATTTCAAAACAAATTCTTTTACACCAAGCCGTTATATCACGGACAGAAAGGCATGGTTGCCTGGTGAGATTAAATAAGAATTAATTGTAATTATAAATTCTGTTTACAGAAAATAATGTTTTTTTTTAAATAAATAGTTTACGATGTTTGTGGTTTAAGAATAAACCTATAACATACGATTTGATGAACTTTGTTTATGTGGCAATCTACTTCTCTCTTTTCTATAATTATTAGCGTTTTCTTCTTCATGTTTTCCTTTATTTTTTTCTTCGTCTTCCTCCCTTTCTTCTTGTTCTTTTCTTCTCTTCTTCTTCTTCTTCTTCTACCTTTTTAGCTCCCTGTGGAGCATAAGTCTTCAACAAACACTTTCCAAGTCGTTCTGTTTTGTGCCATTCTTTTAAGATCATTCCATGTCTTCCCCATCATCTTCATCTCTCCTTCTATCTGTCTTCTCCAAGAATTCCTTGGTCTTCCTCTTTGTCTTTTCCCCTGGGGATTCCAAAAAAGGGCCTGTTGCGTAATACTCTCAGTTGGCTTCCGCAGTGTGTGTCCTATCCAGCGCCATCGTCTTCGCTGTATCTCTTTATCTACTGGTGTTTGACTGGTACATTTCCATAATTCTATGTTAGTGATTTTGTCCTGCCATTTCCATCCTTTTATCCTGCGTAAACATCCATTAATGAAAGTCTGTATCTTCATGATTGTCAATTTTGTTGTTCTCCATTTTCTTCTCTTACTTTCATTTTATTCTTCACGCAGTTGCTCTTGTTATTCACTTGTTCTTTCGTTTCATCCTCTTTTCATATTATACTTCTTCATCTTCTTTTATTTGTTATTTTTCTTCCTATTCTTATTTTTGTTCTTTTTTCTTTTTTCTTATTCTTCTTATCTTCTTTTTCTTCGTTTTCTAGCTCTTCTTCCTCTTCTATTTCTTCTTCTTCAATCTGTGCCAACGATAGACTTCTACCAAACTTTAATACCGGCAACGGTCACAAAAGGGACATTTCGCTTGAGATCTCCTAAAGTCCGTCACTCGAACGGGCCTCTTTGTGCTAATCATTGACTGAAGAGAGCTTTACAGTCTTGCAGTAAATTATAGGGGAATTATGCTACTATTTGTGAGTACATCGGTGCTATATAGAACCAATTCTGACCTATGGGAGCGAATCATTGACAGTAGACAAACAAATGAAAAGACGATTAGAGGCCACAGAGATGGGATTTCTCAGAAGAATGTTGAAAGTTCCCTGGACAGCTAAAAAGACCAATGAGGAAGTTATCAAAGAGGACAACACAAAAAGGGAGCACCTAAAAAACACCAGAAAGAAACAATCAACATTTTTCGGGTACATCATGAGAAGAGGAAAGTCGGAATACTTGGTTACAACTGGCAAAATAAAAGGAAAGAGAGATCGCGGAGGACAAAGAGAGAAAATACTCGATAGCTTGGTGTCATGGCATGGAAAACAAGGCAATAACAGAACTGATACAGTGCACTGTAGATAGAAGATTGTGGAAGGACATGATTGCCTACGCCAACCGGTATGGCACATGATGATGATGCTACTATAAGTGGCAGGAAAAAAAATACTAAGCAGAATCATTCTGGAGAGACTAAAAGAGGTCACAGAGAAACATTTGAGAGATGAACAAGCAGGTTTTAGGTAAAACAGATCATGTGCTGATCAAATAACTGCCTTACGTATAATAGATTAACAAAGCTTAGAATTACAGTCTCCACTTTATATTTTATTCATAGATTATGAAAAGGCATAAGATAATTTTGACAGTTTTTGAGGTTTCATGGATATCAGTGGGGGTGAGATCTAAGTTTAGATGGAGTGAGGAAGTCATCAGTAGCTCTCCTATTAGATGTTGCGACTGCATCATTTGTTTGAAGTCTAGGTACGACTACACCATTTTGAAGTCATTGTTAATATAGATTTCTTTCTTTACTTCACTCACTCTCTATCTCTTTCTCTATGTCTCTCTTTCTTTCTTTTTTCTCTTTCTTTCTTTCTTTCTCTCTCTGTCTCACTCTCTCTTTTTCTCGCTCACTCCCTCTCTTTCGTTCTTTCTCTCACTTTCTCTATTTCATTCTCTCTCTCTTTCCTTTTTCCTCTCTTCTCTCTCTCTCTCTCTCTTTCTCTCTCCCTCACTTTCTTGTTTCATCCTTCACTCTTTACTTTATGTTGTTGTTGTTATTATTGGTGTTGTTCTTATTGCGTTTGCCAGTTTTTGCCACTGACGAAGTCCCTAGAGACCAGGAACTGAATTTTAAGTATTAATCAATTTTTTCCTGGCAGCCGTGTGCACAGGGGTCCCTCGCTGCACAGGCAGATAACTCCGATTTCGGAGGTACTCATGTTTTTTCCGTCGATGAGTAATTGACGTTTCAAGCCGGCCCTCGCTGCTGAGACCAGGGGTGGATGCCGCAGAGAGAAATCAAAATCCCAACCGGTGTAGCCGAGATTTGAACCCACAACCTCTCTGTCCCAAGGCCGGCGTCCTGCCTCGAGACCAACCAGTCCCCCATGGATTTGGAATATGAGGAAACTGCAACAAGGAGCACTTTTCATGCATAGCCTGCAATGGTTCCTGCCGCCTATCCACCATATACCGGATGCTCACGTCCTCCTGAAAATGATGATCGTCATATTTTTTGTTAAATGTATAGCGCTTGATGATGTTAGACCATCGTTGTTGACTCCAATTCCGAACATATAAACACACAGTTAGTCGTCAGATTATCCCCGTCGCACATCAAACAACAGACCGTAAGTTTAGCGTACGGCCGGTCTAGGGATTTACGATGAGACATTACGATGACGTAGCACACACAACAATGTCGCACGCACAGCAATGACGCGCCCTTCAGAATCCTGATTAATCTAGTGAATGCAGCCTACGACGAACAGAACACGGTGTTCTTCTTCCTATTTACAACTTTACTTTATGATACATTCTCTTCTTTCTCTCGACTACACCTCTTTCTCCCTTGCATCCCGCTCTTTCTTTCTTGTGGATGCAAATCTATCTTAATTCATTGTCCTGCATCGTGTCCCTCCACGCATCTCGTATTTATTTTAACTCTCTCTACTCGTTGCCCCTCACCATCCCCCTCCACGCATCATTTATTTTAACTCTCTCTACTCGTTGCCCCTCACCATCCCCCTCCACGCATCATTTATTTTAACTCTCTCTACTCGTTGCCCCTCACCATCCCCCTCCACGCATCATTTATTTTAACTCTCTCTACTCGTTGCCCCTCACCATCCCCCTCCACGCATCATTTATTTTAACTCTCTCTACTCGTTGCCCCTCACCATCCCCCTCCACGCATCATTTATTTTAACTCTCTCTACTCGTTGCCCCTCACCATCCCCCTCCACGCATCATTTATTTTAACTCTCTCTACTCGTTGCCCCTCACCATCCCCCTCCACGCATCATTTATTTTAACTCTCTCTACTCGTTGCCCCTCACCATCCCCCTCCATTCATCTCTCATGTATTCTATCTCTCTCATGTTCTGTCCCTTCCTTGTCCCTCTTTTCTTTTATTTATTTAGCTCTTCTTTCCCCCCCCCCCTCCACCTCAGCAATCCTGTTTCATTAAACACTTCTTATTTGTCCATCATTCAACACCTATTATTTGTCTTTGTTATTTCTCATTACCTACATCCACACTCGGGGTCCGCGATAGCTCAGTGGTTAGTGGACTGGACTACAGATGAACAAGACGTCGGGTTCGATCCTGATAGACGGCTTCCGGGTTCACCCAGCCTTATATGGGCACTGGATTTTATTTTCTGGGAAAGTAAAGCGACATGGGCGTAATACCGACTACATTACCCCAAAAATCATGTGCCGAAGATCTATACAAATTATGCTCATCAATACTATGTTCTCTGCGACAGAACTAGCACAGCGGCAGAGGACAATATAACATACGCGATCATACAGACATAACGTAAATAACCAGCCAGCGAATACATAAAGAAACAACAGATAAATTGGCTCGGCCACATAACAAGACAAAAATAACTAATAATGACTCAAAGAGCCATAAACAAACGCTACGAAAACGCCAGATTAAAAGGAAGACCGTGAAAGAGATGGATAAAGGGAATACTAGAGTCACTAGGAGGGATAACGCTAGAAGAGGCCAACAAAAGAGCAAAGAATCGCAGATTGTATCTCCCCTCGACGCCAACGGCAATGGAGGAAGGATAGAAGAAGAAGAAGAAGGCCATATTCCCTATACGCCACCTGACGTGACGAAGTACTTGACTTACATCCCCATCCCTGTATTCTTCTTTATCCGCCTTCTCTTTTGTCACGCTGCCTCATTCTCTCTCTTGTCCACCCCCGCCCCCCGCCCCCTCACCCCACCGAGCCCCATACACCGTCTTTCTATCGACGCCCCTGACAAAACACGTCGTAACGAGACCGCCCGTTTATACCTCAAAGACTCGACGACAAGCGATGACTGCCAGGTATCTGCCGGGAACTGATGGATGCACTTAAGAGTTGACCTAATAACCTCAGAGATAGGTAGACTTTGATAAGAATGTGTACGGAGAAAGACGGAGTGAGAGAACAGCAGTTGCTCCAGCAGTGACAAGACACAGCAGAGGTGTAAATATTGGTAAACTGATATGTTATCGCTGCACTTTGACAAACTATGTTTTATTGTCGTGGAGAAACACTCTTTCCCTCCCTCTCTCCATCTCTTTCCTTCGTTCCTTCCTTCCTACCTACTTTCCATCATTCTTTCCTTCCTTCTTACATACTTTCGTTCCTTCCTTCCTACCTACTTTCCATCATTCTTTCCTTCCTTCTTACATACCTTCGTTCCTTCCTACCTACTATCCATCCTTCTTTCCTTCCTTCTTACATACTTTCGTTCCTTCCTTCCTACCCACTTTCCATCCTTCTTTCCTTCCTTCCAGCATACCTTCGTTCCTTCCTTCCTACCTTCATTTCATCCTTCGTTCCTTCCTTCATACATACCTTCCTATCTTCCATCCTTCTTTCCATCCTTCTCTTATTCTTTCCTACATTCCTTCCTTCCTTTCTACCCACTTTCCATCCTTCTTTCCTTCCTTCCTACATACATTCCTTCATTCCTACCCACCTTACATCCTTCCTTTCTTGCTTCCTACATACCTTTCTTTCTTCCTACATACCTTCCTTCCTTCCTACATACCTTCCTTCCTTCCTACATACCTTACACCCTTCCTTTCTTCCTTCCTGCGTACCTTTCTTCCTACCTACCTACCTTCCATCCTTCTTTCCATCCTCTCTACATACCTTCCTTCCTACCTACCTTACTTCCTTCCTTTCTTCCTTCCTGCATCCTTTCTTCCTACCTACCTACCTTCCATCCTTCTTTCCATCCTCTCTACCTGCCTTCCTTCCATCCTTCTGTGATACCCCGAGAATCGTTGGGACACCACTGACAGACTCTGTTAACCTTCATCATTGATCTATATCCTCAGTCATTCTTCAGGACTCCACGAAGTCAGAGCCTGTTCATCCTTGATAGTTATCTTCCCATCTCGTTCTCAGTCTAACCCTTCCTTCTGTTCATATTTATGTGCAGAGTAATCGTTACCGGGCCAGATGATCGAGATAAACCGTTTCAGGTGTCATAGTTACGGTTATGGTTAGTCCAAGTTTCAGGTGTCATAGTTACGGTTATGGTTAGTCCAAGTTTCAGGTGTCATAGTTACGGTTATGGTTAGTCCAAGTTTCAGGTGTCATAGTTACGGTTATGGTTAGTCCAAGTTTCAGGTATCATAGTTACGGTTATGGTTAGTCCAAGTTTCAGGTGTCATAGTTACGGTTATGGTTAGTCCAAGTTTCAGGTGTCATAGTTACGGTTATGGTTAGTCCAAGTTTCAGGTGTCATAGTTACGGTTATGGTTAGTCCAAGTTTCAGGTGTCATAGTTACGGTTATGGTTAGTCCAAGTTTCAGGTGTCATAGTTACGGTTATGGTTAGTCCAAGTTTCAGGTGTCATAGTTACGGTTATGGTTAGTCCAAGTTTCAGGTGTCATAGTTACGGTTATGGTTAGTCCAAAGCAATGGTATCGCTGCAAACCAATTAAAATCCATAATTGATCAACTGTCCATCCCAGTGGAATCATCTGAATTAAAACTCATGTCACTGAAAGATCTACACAAAGACAGGCAGCTGCAGTCCCCATCATAGCAGTTACAGGACATGCCTAAAGATATATGGCGAAGCGGCACTGAAAGTGAACGCAGCTGAACTGTCCTTCGTCATACGATATCGCTACTCATCGCAAGCAATCGGAATATTGAAACACGATCCGGATGAAAAACATTTCTCTTATTTCTGCAGTAGTCTTGAATTCATTCCATGGTGCACGAAGCATTTCTCTTATTTCTTCATTAGTCTTGAATTCATTCCATGGTGCACGAAGCATTTCTCTTATTTCTTCATTAGTCTTGAATTCATTCCATGGTGCACGAAGCATTTCTCTTATTTCTTCATTAGTCTTGAATTCATTCCATGGTGCACGAAGCATTTCTCTTATTTCTTCATTAGTCTTGAATTCATTCCATGGTGCACGAAGCATTTCTCTTATTTCTTCATTAGTCTTGAATTCATTCAATGGTGCACGAAGCATTTCTCTTATTTCTGCAGTAGTCGTGAATTCATTCCATGGTGCACGAAACATTTCTCTTATTTCTGCAGTAGTCTTGAATTCATTCCATGGTGCACGAAGCATTTCTCTTATTTCTGCAGTAGTCTTGAATTCATTCCATGGTGCACGAAACATTTCTCTTATTTCTGCAGTAGTCTTGAATTCATTCCATGGTGCACGAAGCATTTCTCTTATTTCTGCAATAGTCTTGAATTCATTCCATGGTGCACGAAGCATTTATCTTATTTCTGCAGTAGTCTTGAATTCATTCCATGGTGCACGAAGCATTTCTCTTATTTCTGCAATAGACTTGAATTAATTACATGGAGCACGAAGCATTTCTCTTATTTCTGTAGTAGTAGTCTTGAATTCATTCCATGGTGCACGAAACATTTCTCTTATTTCTTCATTAGTCTTGAATTCATTCCATGGTGCACGAAGCATTTCTCTTATTTCTGCAATAGTCTTGAATTCATTCCATGGTGCACGAAGCATTTCTCTTTTTTCTGCAGTAGTCTTGAATTCATTCCATGGTGCACGAAGCATTTCTCTTATTTCTGCAATAGTCTTGAATTCATTCCATGGTGCACGAAGCATTTCTCTTATTTCTGCAATAGTATTGAATTCATTCCATGGTGCACGAAGCATTTCTCTTATTTCTGTAGTAGTCTTGAATTCATTCCATGGTGCACGAAGCATTTCTCTTATTTCTGTAGTAGTCTTGAATTCATTCCATGGTGCACGAAACATTTCTCTTATTTCTACAGTAGTCTTGAATTCATTCCATGGTGCACGAAGCATTTCTCTTATTTCTGCAGTAGTCTTGAATTCATTCCATGGTGCACGAAGCATTTCTCTTATTTCTGCAATAGTCTTGAATTCATTCCATGGTGCACGAAGCATTTCTCTTATTTCTGCAATAGTCTTGAATTCATTCCATGGTGCACGAAGCATTTTTCTTATTTCTGCAGTAGTCTTGAATTCATTCCATGGTGCACGAAGCATTTCTCTTATTTCTGCAATAGTCTTGAATTCATTCCATGGTGCACGAAGCATTTCTCTTATTTCTGCAGTAGTCTTGAATTCATTCCATGGTGCACGAAGCATTTCTCTTATTTCTGCAATAGTCTTGAATTCATTCCATGGTGCACGAAGCATTTCTCTTATTTCTGTAGTAGTCTTGAATTCATTCCATGGTGCACGAAACATTTCTCTTATTTCTTCATTAGTCTTGAATTCATTCCATGGTGCACGAAGCATTTCTCTTATTTCTGCAATAGTCTTGAATTCATTCCATGGTGCACGAAGCATTTCTCTTATTTCTGCAGTAGTCTTGAATTCATTCCATGGTGGACGAAGCATTTCTCTTATTTCTGCAATAGTCTTGAATTCATTCCATGGTGCACGAAGCATTTCTCTTATTTCTGCAATAGTCTTGAATTCATTCCATGGTGCACGAAGCATTTCTCTTATTTCTGTAGTAGTCTTGAATTCATTCCATGGTGCACGAAGCATTTCTCTTATTTCTGCAGTAGTCTTGAATTCATTCCATGGTGCACGAAGCATTTCTCTTATTTCTGTAGTAGTCTTGAATTCATTCCATGGTGCACGAAGCATTTCTCTTATTTCTTTAGTAGTCTTAAATTCATTCCATGGTGCACGAAGCATTTCTCTTATTTCTTCATTAGTCTTGAATTCATTCCATGGTGCACGAAGCATTTCTCTTATTTCTTCATTAGTCTTGAATTCATTCCATGGTGCACGAAGCATTTCTCTTATTTCTTCATTAGTCTTGAATTCATTCCATGGTGCACGAAGCATTTCTCTTATTTCTTCATTAGTCTTGAATTCATTCCATGGAGCACGAAACATTTCTCTTATTTCTTCATTAGTCTTGAATTCATTCCATGGTGCACGAAGCATTTCTCTTATTTCTTCATTAGTCTTGAATTCATTCCATGGTGCACGAAGCATTTCTCTTATTTCTTCATAAGTCTTGAATTCATTCCATGGTGCACGAAGCATTTCTCTTATTTCTGCAGTAGTCTTGAATTCATTCCATGGTGCACGAAGCATTTCTCTTATTTCTGCAATAGTCTTGAATTCATTCCATGGTGCACGAAGCATTTCTCTTATTTCTGCAATAGTCTTGAATTCATTCCATGGTGCACGAAGCATTTCTCTTATTTCTGCAATAGTATTGAATTCATTCCATGGTGCACGAAGCATTTCTCTTATTTCTTCATTAGTCTTGAATTCATTCCATGGTGCACGAAGCATTTCTCTTATTTCTTCATTAGTCTTGAATTCATTCCATGGTGCACGAAGCATTTCTCTTATTTCTTCATTAGTCTTGAATTCATTCCATGGAGCACGAAACATTTCTCTTATTTCTTCATTAGTCTTGAATTCATTCCATGGTGCACGAAGCATTTCTCTTATTTCTTCATTAGTCTTGAATTCATTCCATGGTGCACGAAGCATTTCTCTTATTTCTTCATTAGTCTTGAATTCATTCCATGGTGCACGAAGCATTTCTCTTATTTCTGCAATAGTCTTGAATTCATTCCATGGTGCACGAAGCATTTCTCTTATTTCTGCAATAGTCTTGAATTCATTCCATGGTGCACGAAGCATTTCTCTTATTTCTGTAGTAGTCTTGAATTCATTCCATGGTGCACGAAGCATTTCTCTTATTTCTGCAGTAGTCTTGAATTCATTCCATGGTGCACGAAGCATTTCTCTTATTTCTGCAGTAGTCTTGAATTCATTCCATGGTGCACGAAGCATTTCTCTTATTTCTGCAATAGTCTTGAATTCATTCCATGGTGCACGAAGCATTTCTCTTATTTCTGTAGTAGTCTTAAATTCATTCCATGGTGCACGAAGCATTTCTCTTATTTCTTCATTAGTCTTGAATTCATTCCATGGTGCACGAAGCATTTCTCTTATTTCTTCATTAGTCTTGAATTCATTCCATGGTGCACGAAGCATTTCTCTTATTTCTTCATTAGTCTTGAATTCATTCCATGGTGCACGAAGCATTTCTCTTATTTCTTCATTAGTCTTGAATTCATTCCATGGAGCACGAAACATTTCTCTTATTTCTTCATTAGTCTTGAATTCATTCCATGGTGCACGAAGCATTTCTCTTATTTCTTCATTAGTCTTGAATTCATTCCATGGTGCACGAAGCATTTCTCTTATTTCTTCATTAGTCTTGAATTCATTCCATGGTGCACGAAGCATTTCTCTTATTTCTGCAATAGTCTTGAATTCATTCCATGGTGCACGAAGCATTTCTCTTATTTCTGCAATAGTCTTGAATTCATTCCATGGTGCACGAAGCATTTCTCTTATTTCTGTAGTAGTCTTGAATTCATTCCATGGTGCACGAAGCATTTCTCTTATTTCTGCAGTAGTCTTGAATTCATTCCATGGTGCACGAAGCATTTCTCTTATTTCTGCAGTAGTCTTGAATTCATTCCATGGTGCACGAAGCATTTCTCTTATTTCTGCAATAGTCTTGAATTCATTCCATGGTGCACGAAACATTTCTCTTATTTCTGTAGTAGTCTTAAATTCATTCCATGGTGCACGAAGCATTTCTCTTATTTCTTCATTAGTCTTGAATTCATTCCATGGTGCACGAAGCATTTCTCTTATTTCTTCATTAGTCTTGAATTCATTCCATGGTGCACGAAGCATTTCTCTTATTTCTTCATTAGTCTTGAATTCATTCCATGGTGCACGAAGCATTTCTCTTATTTCTTCATTAGTCTTGAATTTATTCCATGGTGCACGAAACATTTCCTGTGACATGTGTTCTTCTTCTTTCCCTCCTCATCTGCCTTTCAGCGTCGAGGGGAGATATAATTTGCGGTCTTTTGCTCTTCTGTTCGCCTCTGCTGCTGTTATGTTTCCTAGTGCTTCTAATATTCCATCGACCCATCTTTTTCATGGTCGACCCTTGCGTCTGGTGTTCTCACAACGTTTGTTGTAGGCTCGTTGTGTTGTGTTTTGTTCTTTCTGCCTTGTCACGTGGACAAACCATTTTATCTGTTGTTTTCTTATATATTCTATGGCGGGGGCTATTCCTAGCTTTTTTCTCAGTTCTTCATTTCTGATCTTGTCATTTAGACTGTTTCCAGTCATTCGTCTAATACATTTCATATCTGTAGAGGTTATTTTTCTTATTGTCCTTGCATCCAGGGTCCAGGTCTGGCATTGGTAGTACAACGTTGGGATGAAGACTGTATTTTTTTCATTTGTGTTCATATGTAATTCCCACTTCTTTCGTTGTTTTCCGGCTCTCTTATTCATAAGTAAGGCATCCGTATAAAGTGTCAAAAATAAGCTCTTCTTTTAATCTAGCAATCCACGTACTTTTTACTAAAGCAACAAACATGCCCTTTTAAATTTTATTTTTTATTAATTCATTATTCTTATCAAGGACAATTTCTTGTTAGAAATAATACCACACACACGGTTCCTGCAAATTAGCATTCCCTATTTTCTAACCAAATGAAGTTTCTAATTAAAGATAAATGTATTCACCATGATCTATCAACATCATCATCAAGTTTCGGGCCTGCTGGCGTAGGTGATCATGTCTCTCCACAGTTTTCGATCTCGGCAGCTATTTATCATTTCTGTTTTTGACCTTCTGCCAAGCTGTTCTCTTAAGCTGTCTGGTATTTGTTCTCTTCGCATTCTTCCCTCTATCTCTTCGCCCCTCAATTTTTCCAGTTGTTACAATATATCCCAGCTGTTCCCTTTTCATTACATGGCCAAAAAATGATGATGTTTCTTCCTAATATTGGAAATTAGCTCTCTTTTTGCTTTTACCTCTCTCAGAACATCTGCAGTACTCTTTTTAGCTGTCCATGGTATTCTCAACATTCTTCTGTAAAACCACATTTCTACAGATTCCAGTGATTTTCCTGTCTGTTGTCTTATTGTCCATGATTCGCATCCATATGTTAAGACTGGCTCTACGTAACATTTAGAACTCTTTTTCTTGTTTCTATTGTCAAAAATGAATTGCATAGTATCTTCCTCATTTTTTTTAAAGCTGCTTTTGCTTGAGCCATTCTGCATCTCACCTCTTTTGTACATCTTCCGTCTGAGGTTAACCAGTCTGAGGTTAATCAGTTCTACCAATATAAAGAGGGAGGGGGGAAATACATCCCAAAATAGAAAGCTGTTTGTTGTGACGTGCATATAACGTCACCACCCACGTGATCAACATCCATCTGTAGCTAAAGCGATCACCAACAATCGGCTGTGGCAGTCTGTACTCAACAACAGCTATTTTAGTTTTCCACATGCCATATCATTTTAATGTATGTTTGTATGTCCGCCTTTTGTCTCATGTAACTCAGAGCTTATCCAAGACTTCCTACTTTGTTATTCAACGAAGTAATGTCCATTCTACGCCCTTGCAAATTCATACAGACGTAAACAATGCGGCCAGTTCTAAAGCCATCAGAGATACAGGTGTAAACAGTCCACATATCCTTGCCCACAAATAGACCACATCTAACGATGTGATTCAGTACAGGGATACGAAGCTGTTTCAAGATGCAGTGAAACACCGCCGAATTGCATGCTGAATCCCAAAGTAAAATGCAAATTGTATACATACCTGTTGTGTTCCCTCCGAACAAGTTTGGCTGTAGCTAGGTTCCTGTAACCAATAAATTCTATATTTTCCTTTGATGTCAATAACTAATGACAATTATTTATGCCAGTTTTTATCGTTCTTGTCAATCTATAGAGATCATTCGTGTTTTAGAAATGTCACATTCGTGTTTTAGTGATGCCATATTCGTGTTTTAGATATGCCATATTTGTGTTTTGACATCCTGATATATATATATATGAGAAATCTATGTCTATAAAAGTGAGAAAGAGAGTTCATCGGTACTATATAGAACCACTTCTGTCCCGAAAGATGAATCATCGAGAGTAAACCAACAAATTTAATGACGATTAGAGGCCACAGAGATGGGATTTCTCAGATGAATGTTGAGTTTCATGGACAACTGAAATGGCCAACAAAGAAATCCTCAATGCGATCAATCCAAGAAAAGATCTCAGAAAAAACATGAGAAAGAAACCATCAACAATTCTCCGGCACATCATGGGAAGAGGAAAGTTGGAATACTTGGTTACAACTCGCAAAATACAGGGAAAGATTGTAGACGACAAAGAGAGAAGATACTATAGCTCGTTCACAAATTCATGCCCACAGAGTTGATCAATTATCTCGGAAACTGTTTGATGAATTTCTGTAATTCTTTTTCATGAAATCTTATTTTTCCACCGACCTTCAGATTCTATAACATTTAAGTACAAAGGTAGTCTGAATTTTGCACAAATCGTTTTTTGTTATATAATTTTAGGAAAATATCAAACCGCGGGCTCAAAACATGAGATTTTACTGTAAATTATGTTAATGTTCTAACAATGCAAGCCAAAGGCATATCCGTATTACATTGAATAGTAATATAACCGACCCCTTTTAGATTCCTTGCAAAAGTGAATGTACAATAACACAGTTACCTTTTGCATAGTGATGAATTTACACTTTAAACTCTTCATGGTTTTAAAAATCAAGTAGTCACTTCACAACAGCTTACAATTTATCACACATACAGGAATATTCATTAATAGTAAATATTTTATCAAAATACGCTTCTGGATCAATTTATCAAGAAACTGGAAATGAAATTACCCCAAAAAATCCTCGAAATGGCGTCGCCTTATAAGTTAAGAGTGCGAAACGGTGTTAAAATTGTGTGATCTGCACGTGAAATTTGCGTTTTTAATTGGTGAGTTGATTACAACAAATGTGGGTATTGTAAAATCCTAAAATATAGGACAAGCAAGAAAATCATTGTTTTATATACCTCAAATAAGCAAAAATCTTTCCTAAATGCATGACAATAGGGCAAAAAATGAGACTGAAGGTCGGTGAAAAAATAAGATTTCACGAAAAAAAATTACAGAAATTCATCAAACAGTTTCCGAGATAATTAATAAACTCTGTGGGCACGAATTTGTGAACGAGCTATAGACACTTGGTGAATTAGGAAATAAACATAAAACGGTAATAAGTAGCTAAACCTACAAAGAGACAAGACAAACTACGGTAATAAGTAGCTAAACCTACAAAGAGACAAGACAAACTACGGTAATAAGTAGCTAAACCTACAAAGAGACAAGACAAACTATGGTAATAAGTAGCTAAACCTACAAAGAGACAAGACAAACTACGGTAATAAGTAGCTAAACCTACAAAGAGACAAGACAAACTATGGTAATAAGTAGCTAAACCTACAAAGAGACAAGACAAACTATGGTAATAAGTAGCTAAACCTACAAAGAGACAAGACAAACTATGGTAATAAGTAGCTAAACCTACAAAGAGACAAGACAAACTATGGTAATAAGTAGATAAACCTACAAAGAGACAAGACAAACTATGGTAATAAGTAGCTAAACCTACAAAGAGACAAGACAAACTATGGTAATAAGTAGCTAAGCCTACAAAGAGACAAGACAAACTATGGTAATAAGTAGCTAAACCTACAAAGAGACAAGACAAACTTATATTTCGGGAAAGGTTTTTATCAGGTACAAAATAAATACTAATAAACTAATGAAATGTCATGGATACTTAACTTAACAGCATGGGTTGTGGTAGACTGAGAGAGTCCAAGTGAGGAAAGTAGGTAGGTGGTCACGTAAAACATCACAGTTTATCCTGTCCCTCAACAGGTTTAACTGTTTAATACCATGTTTATATTGCATGTTTTCTGCAGCTCTACTATTTAATAAAATATATATTGTACACAAACGTTCTGAATGAGGCCAAAGCAAAAAGAGAGCTAATTTCCAATATTAGGAAGAAACGATATTCATTTTTTGGCCATGTAATGAGAAGAGAACAGCTGGAATATATTGTAACAACTTAGAAAATTGAGGGACAAAGAGGTAGAGGAAATCAATGAGAAAAAATACCAGACAGCTTAAGAGAATGGCTTGGCAGAAGGTCAACAACAGAAATGGTAAATAACTGTCGAGATCAAAAATTGTGGAGAGACATGATCACCTACGCCAGCAGGCCCGGTACTTGATGATGATGATATTGTACTCGTGAACTTATATATAATATTCTTCATCTTTTCTTAATTTCTTCCTCACTTGCCTTTCAGCGTCGAGGGAAGATATAAATTACGTTTTTTATCGCTTATGTTTGCCTCAGCTGCCGCTTTCTAGTGTTTGTAATATTCGATCAATCCATCTTTTTTCGTGCCGGATCTTGGGTCTGGCATTCTCGCGACGTTTATTGAAGGCTCGCTATATTGTGTTCTGATATTTCTGAATAATCACGTAGTTAAGATAATTTTATCTGTTGTTTCTTTATGTACTCAATGGCGGGAATTATTCCTAACTTTTTTCTCATTTCTTCATTTGTTATGTTATCTCTCAGGCTGTATCCGGTGATTCGTATACACTCACTTACAGTAATCTCTGTATTCACTTTTGAGTTGCCTGATACAATAGACATCATAGTCAAGAAAACAACAAGAAAGGTCTCAATTTGAATAGAAAGAAAACAGAAGAAATGGTCATATCAAAGAAACAATGATCACCAGCATGCAGCATAAAAATAAAAAAGGAGAAATATGAAATAAGTGGAAAGTGTCGAATACCAGGGCATAATAATAACATCGTATGGAAGATGCACCACGGAAATAAAAAGCAGAACAGCTCAGGCCAAAATAGCATTTCAGAAATTGAAAAATATCTTATGCAACAAGCCTATGTCAATAGACGTGAGAAAGTGAGTTCATCTGTGCTATATAGAGCCAATTCTGACCTATCTAAGAGAATCTTGGACAGTAAACAAACAAATGAAAAGACGGTTAGAGGTCAAGAGACTGGATTTCTCAGAAGAATGTTGAAAATCGCATGGACAACTAAAAAGACAAATGAGGAAATTCTCTAAGCGGCCATGCACAAAAAGGGAGCTCCTAAAAAAACATCAGAAAGAAACAACCAACATTTTTCAGCCACATCATGACAAAAGGAAAGTCGGAATACTTGGTTATAACTGGCAAAATACAGGCAAAGAGAGATCGCGAACGACAAAGAGAGAAAATACTAGATAGCTTGGTGTCATGGCATGGAGAACGGTTAACAACAGAATGATGGTTATGGAAGGCCCCGGTATTACTGCACACGAATTAAAATCCATAATTGCTCAACCGCCCGGGACAGTGGCATCATCCGAATTACTAACTCATCTCCCAAATAAAGAAAGATAGATGTTGTCCCCGTCATAGCAGTCTCAGCATACGCCAAAAGACATAAGGCCAAACCGCACAGAAAGTGAACACAGCCAGCTGTTCCTTGTCATACGATATCATCATTCATCGTAAACAACTGGAATATCGAAACACGATCAAAACGGATGAAACACACAGCTCACGGTGTGCACAGAGCATTTAACTCGGTAGCTCCTGCAACATGTCGGACTTGGAATATGAGTAAACTGCAACAAGGAACACTCTTCATACATAGCCTTCAATCGCTCAATAACAACAGAACTGATTCGATATACTGTGGATAGAAAATTGTGGAAGGACATGGTCGCCTACGCCAACCGGTATGGCACATGATAATGATGACTACGACAAATCGACTTCTCTCCAAAGATAGAGAACCTGTTATATTATTTTGTTCTTCTATTCAGACCTGCCATTGTCTGTATTACTTGAATGTGTAGCGTAGAGACCACTTTTTCAATGTGGATCTTCGGTAGCTCTTTCTATTGAGTTCTGTTTTCATTTCAAACGGCATTATGATACTTTGCCACGCCTGTGTATAGGGTTATAGCGGTGTCGATATGGGCAATTGAAAGTCTACATGATGCTTTGTTTGAAAGTGGAAGTGTAAAACAATTTAAGTCAAGATCTGGACAAATAGAGTATTCAAAGTTGAGAAGTAGATAAACAGAGTATTCAAAGCAGAGAATTATATAAATAGAGTATTCAAATTAGATAATTATATCATTAGAGTATTCAAAATAGAGAATTATAACAATAGAGTATTCAAGGTAGAGAATTATAAAAATAGAGTATTCAAATTAGATAATTATATCATTAGAGTATTCCAATTAGAAAATTATATAAATAAAGTTAAAGTATTCAAATTAGAGAATTATGTAGAGTATTCAAATTAGAGAATTATATAAATAGAGTATTCAAACTAGAGAATTATCGAAATTGAGTAGTCAAAGTAAAGAATTAGATAAACATATAATCAAAAGCAAAGAATTAGAAAAATAGAATATTAAGAGTTGCGAATTAGAAAAATGTTGAAAATTATTTTACAAATAAAATGGAGCCCAACTCAACAGTGTTACAAGAAGGATCAATTGTGTTAAAACAATATGAACTTTGCCCCATGAATTTCATTATAACCAATAAAAGTCTATAGTTAGTTGACAGCTTCAAACCAACATTCCCCGCGTTATGTTACAAGGCATTACAATGTGAATGAAGAGTTGAAACAGAGCCTGGAAAAGTACAAATTATCTAATTATTCTATAGTTTACATTCTATTTATGTAAACTTCTTGAAGGTCAAATAATTAGCCACGATTGAGACATAGAATTGCCAGTAATGAGAAAAGCGAAGCATTAACGTATAAGAGTACAAGAATTAAAAAAAAACGTCTTTGGCATGCTTATATTTCACTGGAATAAGTGTGTGAGTAATGTCTGTTAATGAATACGTAAAAGGACAACAGATGGAATGGTTCTGTCACGTTATATGACATTGGTGGCTTTTGTTGACTTTATAGAGCGCTGGTAGTAAACAATCATGATAAGGGAGTTTCGTAAAATGAATGTCTTATGCTGGATACTGATCTACTGACCAGCTTCTTAGTGTGCGTTCTGTGTAACCAACCATGCTATCACCGTTGTTGCTGCTTCTATCTCTATTCTCATGCTGGACACCGTAATGCTACACTTGGTCTAATTCTCTAACCAATATATAAATCAACACCTGCTAAGCACACCATAAATCAACACCCGTTTAACCACACTATAAATCAACACCCTACCAACCACACTATAAATCAACACCCGCATAAACAAACTATAAATCAACACCATACCAACCACACTATAAATCAACACCCGCCTCACCACACTATAAATCAACACCCGCCTCATCCCACTATAAATCATCACCCTTCTAATCACACTATAAATCAACACCCTACTAATCACACTATAAATCAACACTCTACCAATAACACTATAAATCAACACCCGCCCCACTACACTATAAATCAACACTCGCTTAACCACACTATAAATCAACACTCTACCAATCGCACTATAAATCAACACCCGCTTAACCACACTATAAATCAACACCCGCATAACCACACTATAAATCAACACCCGCCTCACCACACTATAAATCAACACCCGCCTCATCACACTATAAATCAACACCCTTCTAATCACACTATAAATCAACACCCTACTAACCACACTATAAATCAACACCCTACCAATCACACTATAAATCAACACCCGTCTCACCAGACTATAAATCAACACCCTACTAATCACACTATAAATCAACACCCTACCAATCACACTATAAATCAATACCCGCCTCACCAGACTATAAATCAACACCCTACTAATCACACTATAAATCAACACCCTATCAATAACACTATAAATCAACACCCGCCTCATCGCACTATAAATCAACACCCTACCAATCACACTATAAATCAACACCCTACCAATCACACTATAAATCAACACTCTACCAATTACACTATAAATCAACACCCGCCTCACCACACTATAAATCAGCACCCACCTCACCGCACTATAAATCAACACCCGCCTAACCAGACTATAAATAATCACCCTACCGATCACACTATAAATCAACACCCGACTCACCACATTCTAAATCAACACCCGCCTTACCACACTATAAATCAACACCCGCTCACCACATTATAAATCAACACACGCTAAAGCACACTATAAATCAAAATCCTACCAACTATAAATCAACATCAGCTATTCTTCACAAACACATTACTAACCAAAACCTTTCCAAGAACTAGGTAAATGATCTTATGCAGAACTCTATAAATCACCGTTCCCAAAACTCCATGAATCACCATTCCCAAAACCATATACATCACCTTTCCCAAAACTCAATAAATTACCTTTCTCATAACTCTTTAAATCCCCTTTCCCACAATTCTATAAATAACCTTTCCCGGAACTCCATAAATCATCCTTACCAGGACTCTATAAATCACCTTTCCAGGACTCTATAAATCACCTTTCCCAGAACTCCATAAATCACCTTTCCTATAACTCCATGAATCACCTTTCCCAGAACTCCATAAATCACCTTTCCCATGAGTCTATAAATCACCTTTCCCAGAACTCCATAAATCACCTTACCGAGGATCCTATAAATTACCTTTCCCATAACTCTTTAAATCACCTTTCCTATAATTCTATAAATAACCTTTCCCAGAACTCTATAAATCACCTTCCCCAGAACTTCACAAACCACCATTCCCAGAATTCTACAATTCACCTTTCTCAGAACTCCATAAATCACCTTTACCAGAACTCCATAAATCACATTTCTAATAACACTATATAAATCACTATTTTCAAAGCTCCATAAATGACCGTTCCCAGATCTACATAAATCACCTTTCCCATAACTCCATAAATGACCTTTCCCAGAACAACATAAATCATCACCTTTCCCATAATTCTATAAAACACCTTTCCCATAACTCCATAAAACACCTTTCTCAGGACATGATAACTCACCTTTCCCAGAACTCCGTAAATCACCTTTCCAAGGATTCTATAAATCACCTTTCCCAGAAAAACATAAATCATCACCTTTCCCATAATTCTATAAATCACCTTTCCCAGAACTCTATAAATCACGTATCCGATAACTCCATAAATCACCTTTCCCTGAACTCTATAAATCACCTTTCCCAAAACTCCATAAATCACTTTTCCCACAACTCCATAAATCATATTTCCAATAGCAATATAAATCACCTTTTCCAGAACCCCATAAACCACCTTTCCCATAACTATATAAATCACATTTCCCAGAACTACATAAATCACCTTTCACAGAACTCCATAAATCACCTTTCTCAGAACTATATAAATCACATTTTCCCAGAACTCTATAAATCACTTTTCCAAAAACTCTACAAAATCACCTTTCCCAGAACTCCATAAATCACCTTTCCCAGAATTCTATAAGTCTCCTTTCCCAGAACTCTATAAATCACCTTTTCCAGAACTCCATTAATCACCGTTCCCAGAACTCCATAATTCACCTTTCCCAGAACTCTATAAATCACTTTTCCCATAACTCCATAATTCACCTTTCCCATAACTCTATAAATCACTTTTCCCAGAACTCCATAAATCACCTTTCCCATAACTCTATAAATCACCTTCCCAGAACTCCATAAATTACCTTTCCAAGAACTCCATAAATCACCTTTCCCATAACAATATAATTCACCTTTCCCAGAACTCCATAAATCACCTTTCCCATAACTCTATGAATCACCTTTCACAGAACTCCATAAATCACCTTTCCAAGAATTTCATAATCACATTTCCCATAACTCTATAATGACCGTTCCCAGAACTCTATAAATCACCTTTGCCAGAACTATATAAATCACTTTTTCCCAGAACTCTATAAATCACTTCTCCCAGAATTCTGTAAGTCACCTTTACCTGAACTCTGTTAATCACCTTTCCCAGAACTATATAAATAACCTTTACCAGAACACCATAAATCACATTTCCCAGAATTCTATAAATCACTTTTCCCAGAAATCTATAAATCACCTTTCCCAGAACTCCATAAATCACCTTTCCCAGAATTATATAAATCACCTTTCCCAGAATTCTATAAATCACCTTTCCCAGAACTCTATAAAACACCTTTCCTAGAATTCTATAAATAACCTTTCCCAGAATTCTATAAATCACCTTTTCCAGAATTCTATAAATCACCTTTCCCAGAACTCTATAAATCACCGTTCCCAGAACTCCATGCATTACCTTTCCCAAAACTCAGTAAATTACCTCTCCTATAACTCTTTAAATCACCTTTCCCAGAATTCTATAAATCACCTTTCCCAGAACTCTATAAATCACCTTTTCCAGAACTCCATAAATCACCGTTCCCAGAACTCTGTAAATCACCTTTCCCAGAATTCTATAAATCACCGTTCCCAGAACTCTATAAATCACCTTTTCCAGAACTCCATAAATCACCTGTCCCAGAACTCTATAAATCAACAGCATATCAAGAACATTTAAGTTTAATATTCCTCTGTTCTTCCCTCAACATTATAATAGTTACTTAAGTTCCACCACCACATTTGAATTCTTTTACTTTCCATCCTGATTTGTCTTTCATCATTGAGGAGAGATCAAATTTGCGATCTTTTGTTCTTCTGTTCGCCTCCGCTAATGTTATGCGTCCAAGTGTTTCTATTATTCCATCGATCCATCCTTTTCGTGGTCGACTCTTAGGTCTAGTGTTCTCGTAGCATTTATTGAGGGCTCGCTGTGTTCTGTTTTGCTTTTTCTACCTTGTTACGTGGCCACACCATTTTATCTGTTGTTTCTTTATATATTCTATGGCGGGGGCTATCCCTAGCTTTTTTCTCACTTCTTCATTTCTGATCTTATCTCTCAGACTGTTTCCTGTCATTCGTCTACCACATTTAATCTTTGTAGAGGTTATTTTTTACTTATTGTTCTTGCATCTAGGGTCCAGGTCTGGCATTGGTAGAACAACGTTGGGATGAAGATTGTATTGTATAGTGCTCGTTTTGCCTCCAGAGTTATTTCCTTGTTGGACAATAGTGATGATAACTGTCGGATGATTTGACAAGCTTTGTTGCATCTTGATTCTATCTCTGCTGTTTGTGAATTGTTGTTTGTCACTACACTTTCTAGGTATTTACATTCCTCTGTTTGTTTTAATTGTCTACCGTCTATAGTTTTGTTGATGTTCTGTTTCTCTTCTGCTATATTCATGACTTTTGTTTTGTTAACTTTGATTTCCATGTTATATTTGGTTCCTGTGCTGTTGAGTCTATTTAAATGTTCACATTTGGATTGTCCACATCAAAGCACAGTGTTGATATCTCCCTTAAATCACGGTATTCCCATTTGTCTATTTTGGGTTATCACTTGAGAACACTTGTACACCAGAAATCTGCTCAACGCAAGATCTAGTTGGAGTTATACCCCCTATCTTATGCTACACCTTTCATCTCCATTCTTATCAATGCAGCTCTCTTTTTCTTTTTCCCACTTTCGTTCTTTTGATTCTCTCTTCTAACCTCCCCCATCCCCTTCTCTTCCGCTATCTCTCTAATTTTATTTCTCCCACATTCTCTTTCCTTCATCAGCAATATTATTTCTTCATCTCTTATATTTTTGTAACTTTAGATAATCTCCATTCTGTTATCTTCCCCTGCAAAATAGAAAACTGATAACTGAAACAAAGGCAGCAGTTTACAACGTCTCCATCATCAGTATCCTTTTATATGGCAGCGAATCATGGACAACTTATGCAAAGCAAGACATCAGGCTAAAGGAAAGAGACAAATAACATTACGTAGGGGCGCTAAAAATTTCATAGACTAACAACTACCACCACCACTACGACTACTACCACTACTACTACTACCACTACTACTATTACAATTACAACCACTACTACAACAACTAATAGTTATATTACCAGTACTACTACCTGTAATACTATTACAAGCACTACCACTACTTCCACTACTACAACAACTATCAATACTACTACAACTATCAATACTACTACCACTGCTACTACAACTACCACTGCTACTACAACTACCACCACTACCACTACCACCACTACTACTACCACTACTACTACAACTATCACTACTACTACCACTACTACTACCACTACTACTACAACTACCACTACTACTACCACTACTACTACCAACACTACTACAACTATCACTACTACTACCACTACTACTACCACTACTACTACAACTACCACTACTACTACTACCACTACTACCACTACTGATACCACTACTACTACAACTACCACTTCTACTACCACTACTACTACCACTACTACTACCACTACTACTACCACTATCACTACTACTACCACTACAACTACCACTACTACTACAACTACCACTACTACTACCACTACTACTACCACTACTACTACAACTACCACTACTACTACCACTACTACTACCACTACTACTACAAATACCACTACTTTTACCACTACAACTACCACTACTACTACCACTACTACTACCACTACTACTACTACTACTACTACTACTACCACTACTACTACTACAACTATCACTACTACTACCCCTACTACTACCACTGCTGCTACAACTACCACCACTTCCACCACTACCATTACTACTACCACTACTATTACAACTACCACCACTACTACTACTACTACCACTACTACTACCATTACTACTACCACTACTACTACAACTACCACTATTACTACTACCACTACTACTACCACAACTACTACAAGTATCACTACTACTACCACCAATACTACTAATATTATCTCTCCCTGCTCTCTTATTTACTTTCTTGACTTTATCTTCCCATATTCTACCTATTATATTTATTCCATTCTTCATACATTTCTCCACTGCTGCGACTCTCACATTATCTCTCGGACGCTCTCAAACTCTAAGATGATCTTTTCCACATTTACTGTTTCTTTTAATATCAAGCATTGATATATCATTATTTGGTTTACATTTGGATATATCTATATTTGGTTTACATTTGGATATATCTATATTTGGTTTACATTTGGATATATGCATATTTGGTTTACAATTGGATATATCTATATTTGGTTTACGTTGGGATATATCTATATTTGGTTTACATTTGAATATATCTATATTTGGTTTAAATTTTGATATATCTATATTTTGTTTATATTTGGATATATCTATATTAGATTTACATTTGAATAAATATATATATATATATTTGGTTTACATTTGGATATATCTATATTTGGTTTACATTTGGAAATATCTATATTTGGTTTACATTTGAACATATCTATATTTGGTTTATATTTGGATCTATATTTGGTTTAATTTTTGGATGTATCTATATTTGGTTTACATTTGGATATATCTATATTAAGTTTGTATTTGGATATATCTATATTTGTTTTATATTTGGATATATCTATATTTGGTTTACATTTGGATATATCTATATTTGGTTTACATTTGGATATATCTATATTTGGTTTATATTTGGATATATCTATATTTGGTTTATATTTAGATATGTCTATATTTGGTTTATATTTAGATATATCTATATTTGGTCTATATTTACATATATCTATATTTGGTTTATATTTAGATATATCTATATTTGGTTTACATTTGGATATATCTATATTTGGTTTACATTTGGATATATCTATATTTGGTTTATATTTGGATATATCTATATTTGGTTTATATTTGGACACCTTCGGGTTTTCATTTGTTTTCTGTGTGGCAATATATACAGATTTATGCCTGCACACATGTATAGTTATGTACGCAGGCTTTTTTACACACCTGTTCGTTGTGCATTGAGTTATTGAGTTATTTATTATTGCATACACACAGTTAGATATACACAGTTTATACGTGTCTTGTAGACACTTACCCATATTTTTAGAAAGCTTTTTTTTCTCATCTGACTGCCTGGTCAGTGAGATATATAGTCGGTCAGCCCGCCTACTTATTTTAGTTCATTCAGAAGATGTCCACGCTCTGGACCACAGGGAAGTGGCCTTTTTTATTTCCTTTATGAGAATCAGAATATTATCGTCATGTAGTTAGATTTACCAGTCAAATACCAGTGGATAAAGAGATACAGCGAAGACGATGGCGCTGGATAGGACACACACTGCGGAAGTCAACTGAGAGTATTACACTACACGCCCTTTTGGAATCCCCAGGTGGATTCTGCATAGAAGACCAACAAATGGCACCTATGTAGACGACCAACAAATGGCACCTATGTAGACGACCAACAAAAGGAACCTATGTACAAGACCAACAAATGGCACCTATGTAGAAGACAAAAAAATGGAACATACCTTACCATACTGCCTTCTACATAGATGCCATTTGTTGGTCTTGTACATAGGTGCCATTTGTTGGCCTTCTACATAGGTGCCATTTGTTGGTCTTCTACATAGGTTCCATTTGTTGGTCGGCCACATAGGTGCCATTTGTTGGTCGTCTACATAGGTTCCATTTGTTGGTCTTGTACATAGGTGCCATTTGTTGGTCGTCTACATAGGTTCCATTTGTTGGTCTTGTACATAGGTGCCATTTGTTGGTCTTCTACATAGGTTCCATTGGTTGGTCTTGTACATAGGTGCCATTTGTTCGTCTTCTACATAGGTTCCATTTGTTGGTCTTGTACATAGGTGTCATTTGTTGGTCTTCTACATAGGTTCCATTTGTTGGTCTTGTACATAGGTGCCATTTGTTGGTCTTCTACATAGGTGCCATTTGTTGGTCTTGTACATAGGTGCCATTTGTTGGTCTTCTACATAGGTGCCATTTGTTGGTCTTCTACACAGGCTACATTTGTTGGTCTTGTACATAGGTGTCATTTGTTGGTATTCTACATAGGTGCCATTTGTTGGTCTTGTACATAGGTTCCATTTTTTGGTCTTCTACATAGGTGTCATTTGTTGGTCTTGTACATATGTTCCATTTGTTGGTCGTCTGCATAGGTGCCATTTGTTGGTCTTGTACATAGGTTCCATTTGTTGGTCGTCTACATAGGTGCCATTTGTTGGTCTTCTACCTATATGCCATTAGTTGGTCTTTTACCTATGTGCCATGTGTTGGTTTTCTACCTATGTGCCTTTGTTGGTTTTCTACCTATGTGCCATTTGTTGGTCTTCTACCTATATGCTATTTGTTGGTCTTCTATCTATATGCCATTTGTTGGTCTTCTACTTATGTACCATTTGTTGGTCTTCTACATAGGTGCCATTTGTTGGTCTTCTACATAGGTGTCATTTGTTGGTCTTCTACATGGGTGCCATTTGTTGGTCTTCTACCTATATGCCATTTGTTGGTCTTCTACCTATGTGGCATTTGTTGGTTTTCTACCTATGTGGCATTTGTTGGTTTTCTACCTATGTGCCATTTGTTGGCCTTCAACCTATGTGCCATTTGTTGGTATTCTACCTATATGCCATTTGTTGGTCTTCTACCTATGTGGCATTTGTTGGTTTTCTACCTATGTACCATTTGTTGGTCTTCTACCTATGTGGCATTTGTTGGTCTTCTACCTATGTACCATTTGTTGGTCTTCTACCTATGTACCATTTGTGGTCTTCTACCTATGTACCATTTGTTGGTCTTCTACCTATGTACCATTTGTTGGTCTTCTACCTATGTACCATTTGTTGGTCTTCTAACTATGTACCATTTGTTGGTCTTCTAACTATGTACCATTTGTTGGTCTTCTAACTATGTACCATTTGTTGGTCTTCTAACTATGTACCATTTGTTGGTCTTCATGTATGCCATTTCTTCATCCCCTACCTGTTTACCACTTCCCGGTCTACCAAGCATCAGAAATTAAAGTTGCTCATTTCCACCATCAATCTCTCCCCTCATCCATTCTCTTTATCATCTACCTGTCTGCGTATCTCCTTTAAATCGTTTCTTTATTTTTCCACATTTTATATTCCCCAGGAAAGCACATTATCCTTATTCAACTCTACATCAAACACAAATCCTTAAAACCTAACCTCACCTGAAGGTATTTTCCTGCATTTGTGTTATTTTATTTTTCTCCAAATATTAATTTATAACTTGTTTCAATATTTTATCTAACAGATTTTGTGATAAAAGAAATAATCAATAAATTTACTTACTTTGGTTTCATTCTATTGCATGTATTTATTTTATTTAACTTTGTTTCGTTTCAAAAAGAAATGGAAACAAGCGCTGTTCAAATGAATCTTACTTTTTATATGTTCTTAGATGTCAAGGACACTTAAGATTAAAAAAATATACTCTATGATTATTTTTATGGAATATTTATTCTTCTCTACTTCTTCTTTGGCTTCCATGGGCGAGGGGAGATGTGCAGTTGTTGCGTTTGGCTCTTCTGCTGTTATGTTTCCTAGTGCTTCTAATATTCCATCAATCCATTTTATTATCTGCTGTTATGTTTCCTAGTGCTTCTAATATTCCATCAATCCATTTTATTATCTGATGTTATGTTTCCTTGTGCTTCTAATATTCCATCAATCCATTTTATTATCTGATGTTATGTTTCCTAGTGCTTCCAATATTCCATCAATCCATTTTATTATCTGATGTTATGTTTCCTAGTGCTTCTAATATTCCATCAATCCATTTTATTATCTGCTGTTATGTTTCCTAGTGCTTCTAATATTCCATCAATCCATTTTATTATCTGCTGTTATGTTTCCTAGTGCTTCTAATAAATATTCCATCAATCCATTTTATTCATGGTCGGCCCGGCCATTGGTTTTGGTGTTCTCTCATTGTTACTGAATGCTTCCAGAAACATGAGGAACATACTACGCAATCCATTTTTGACAATAGAAACAAGAAAAAGAGTTCTTAAATGTTATGTAGAACCAGTCTTAACACATGAATGTGAATCATGGACAATAGGACAACAGACAAGAAAATCACTGGAGTCTGTAGAAATGTGGTTTTACAGAAGAATGTAGGGCATTTAAGACATGGACAGATAAGAAGAGTAATGAAAACGTCCATGGACAGATAAGAAGAGTAATGAAAACGTCCATGGACAGATAAGAAGAGTAATGAAAACTACCATGGACAGATAAGAAGAGTAATGAAAACTACCATGGACAGATAAGAAGAGTAATGAAAACTACCATGGACAGATAAGAAGAGTAATGAAAACGTCCATGGACAGATAAGAAGAGTAATGAAAACTACCATGGACAGATAAGAAGAGTAATGAAAACGTCCATGGACAGATAAGAAGAGTAATGAAAACTACCATGGACAGATAAGAAAAGTAATGAAAACGTCCATGGACAGATAAGAAGAGTAATGAAAACGTTCTGAAAGAGGTCAAAACAAAACGGAAGCTAATTTCCAATATTAGGAAGAAACCCTCATCATTTTTTGGCCTTGTAATGAGAAGAGAACAGCTGGAATATATTGTAACAACTTTTTATTGACATAGATTTGTTACATAAGATATTTTTCATTTTCTGAAATGCTATTTTGGCCTGAGCTATTCTGCTTTTTCTTTCTGTGGTGTATCTTCCATCTGATGTTATCACTGTGCCCAAGTATTTCAAACGTTACACTTGTTTCAGATTTGTCTTGTTTATTTTTATGCTGCATGATGGTGATGATTGTTTCTTCGATATGACCATTACTTCTGTTTTCTTACTATTCAGACTAAGACCTTTCTTGTTGCTTTATTTTACTATTATATCTATCATATCTTGTAGCTAAATCTCTAACTTCTCAAAATCTCTATCTTCTCTACATCTCTTCTTCCTCTTCTTTCCTTCCTCATTTGTCTTTCAGCGTCGAGGGGAGATATAATTTGCGGTCTTTTGCTCTTCTGTTCGCCTCTGCTGCTGTTATGTTTCCTAATGCTTCTAATATTCCATCGACCCATCTTTTTCGTGGTCGACCCTTGGGTCTGGTGTTCTCACAACGTTTGTTGAAAGCTCGTTGTGTTGTGTTTTGTTCTTTCTGCCTTGTCACGTGGCCAAACCATGTTATCTGTTGTTTCCTTATATATTCCTTGGCGGGGGCTATTCCTAGCTTTTTTCTCAGTTCTTCATTTCTGACCTTATCTCTCAGACTATTTCCTGTCATTCGTCTAACACATTCCATCTCTGTAGAGGTTATTTTTCTTATTGTTCTTGCATCTAGGGTCCAGGTCTGGCATTGGTAGCACAACGTTGGGATGAAGATTGTATTGTATAGTGCTCATTTTGACTCCAGAGTTATTTCCTTTTTGGACATTAGTGGTGATAACTGTCCGATGATTTGACAAGCTTTGTTGCATCTTGATTCTATCTCTGCCGTTTGAGAATTATCGTTTGTCATTAGACTTCCTAGGTATTTGAATTCCTCTACATCTCTATCTTCTCAAAATCTCTATATCTCTTCTCTCGTCCCGTTCTTTCTTTCTCCCGGTCTCACTCTCCAGAATTATATATATCCTCATTACATTCACAATTCACAATTATCTACACCACGCAACGTTTGTACTCCACCATTTGTATATCAACCGATCTTGTACAATTAAAACAGAATTGAGAACAACGTGGTTATCTGTGAATCACACACTGTGAACCATGTTGACAGACCACATAGACTTCTAGTACAACCAGAAAAAACAATCCGGTTCTGTCTACAGACCTACCGGCGCCAGAAGATGTAGACGTCGGGTACTTGGTGTGTGATAATTTATTTTTATTTACCTCAACGTACAAAGGTTATCAGTTCTTTATGCGGAATGTAATTATAACGGCATGAAGGGAAAAAATGGGACGGATAAAAGGAAAGAGGGAAAGATGGGAGAGAGAGATTACTATCCTTTGATATAGTCTGGGTAGTAATTACTTCTTCCTGTGAGTTTTAATTAAAGTAAAATTACATTTTTATGGAGTAGAAATGGTCGGTTTAAGATACTAAGATTATAGTGATTAGTTAACTAGGCAGGGGAATCAACTCTGCTCTACTCGAGGTAGAAATAAAATGTGTTCTCTACCCTTTTCAACTATTCATCATCATCATCATCGAGTGCCATCTCCGCGACGAAGGTTAGCTACAATGAAGTGTCATTCTGCTCAGCCTCTTGCTTTGATAGTGTAGGTTGTCATAGGCTGATTTGTTCATCTTTTGATGTTCATCATCATCATTGAGTGCCGTCTCCGCAACGAAGGTTGGCTACCATGGAGCGCCATTTTGCTCTATCTCTTGCTTTGATGGTGCAGGTTGTCATCGGTTGATTTGTCCATCTTTTGATGTTACTCGTCCATGTTAATCTTGGTCTGCCTCTGCCTCTTTTACCTTGTATTTTTCCCTCCAGGATCACTTTCAGTAGGCTGTTGTGTCTTTTAACATGGCCTAAGAATCGCATTTGTCTTGTTCTAATTGTGTTCAGAAGTTCTCTTTTCATTTTTAGTTGTTTTAAGACTTTGTCGTTTGTTTTCTTTTCCTTCCATCCAATTCTACCTATTCTTCTATATATCCACATTTCAAAGGCTTCAATTCTCTGTTCTGTTTTCTTGTCTAATGTCCATGTTTCAGCACCATTTAGGAATATTGAGAAGATGTAACATTTTGCTATTCTTAGTTTTAGCTCTGGTGTTATTTGTTTTGATGTTAGTATGTCCTTCATGACATTAAAATTACTTTTTGCCATTCCTATTCTTTTGTTTATTTCAGTTGTACATTTTCCATCACTGGTTATAGTATGTCCAAGGTAGTTATAGTTCTGAACTGTCTCAAGGTCTATTCCTTCAATTTTGATATCCACTTGTGGGTTTTGAGTATTTTCTTTGTTTATGATCATAGTTTTAGTCTTTTTGATATTCATATCTAGTCCATATTTTTTGCTTGTCGTGTTTATTTCATTAAGTAATTGTTGTAGGCCTTTAGGATTTTCTGCTAGTAGTACAGTATCGTCAGCATATCTTAGGTTATTGATTATCTTTCCATTAATTTGTAGGCCTGGCATCTCTATGATGTTTTTAAAGATTTGCTCAGTGTATAGATTGAACAAGCTTGGTGATAGGATGCATCCTTGTCTTACTCCTCTTTTTATATCAATGGGTGTAGAGAACTCTTTGTTATATTTTATTATTGCTGTTTGCTCCCAGTATAGATTGCATATTAGTCGTATATCCATGTCATCTAGATGTATCTCTTTTAGGCATTCTATAAGTTGTTTGTGGTGTACTCTATCAAAAGCTTTGGTGTAGTCTATGAAGCAGGCATATATTGGTTTGTTTACTTCTGTGTATTTTTCGATTAATGTTCTCATGCAGAATATGGCTTCTTTTGTCCCGCTATTTTTCCTAAATCCAAATTGCTGCTCATCTAATTCAGTATTGATTTTATTCTGAATCCTTCCTTGTATAACTTTTAGCAAGATTTTTGTAACATGGCTCATTAGGCTTATTGTTCTAAAGTCACTGCATTCAACTGCACCATTCTTTTTAGGCAATGCATTGAAAGTTGATGTTTTTAGTTCATTTGGTATGTATCCTGTGTGGTATATGTCGTTGCATATGTCTGTAATCACTTCAATGCCAAAATCTTCAAGTGCCTGTATCATCTCTATCTGTATGCTTTCAGGTCCTGCTGCTTTTCCCCTTTTCATTGTTTTTATAGCTTTTTCCACCTCAGATTTTAAGATTTTATAGCCTGATGTACATTTTATAACTGGTTTCTTGTCCCTTTGATCATGAAATAGTTCTGTTATATATTCCTGCCATCTATCTATGATATCCTTATTGTCTGTTAGCATTTTTCCTTTTTTGTCTGCAATGCATCCACCTTCTGTGGCTTTTTTATTTTTATTAGTCATTCTCTTTATTTCTATGTGCATTCCTCTTAGGTCTTGTTTGCTTTCCATAGTTTCTATTTCTCTACATTTTTGGCTGAGCCAGTCTTCTTTTGCCTTTTTGCACATTTTGCGTATCTCATTATCTATTTTATTGTATTGGGCAGTGTTCTTCGCTTGTCTCCTTTCTTCCATTTTTTCTAAGATGGTGTTAGTTATCCATTTTTGTTTTTTGTTCTTTTCTCTTTTGGGTAACGTGTCGCAGGCTTTTTGCATGCTTTTCTTTATGCATTGACATTTGGTTGTTACTTTTTCATCAGGATTTTCTCTTCTGTATTGTTCAATTCCTTCCTCTAGCAGCTTCTGGTATGTGTTCTTTACTTGTATTGTATAGGTATCTTTAATATCTTTTTGATTTAAAGCTGTTATGTCGAGTGGGTTTGTTGATGAATTAGATTTTTGCTTGTTTCTCTTTAGTTTGATTTTCATTTTAATCATTACAGGATTGTGATCAGAATTAATATCTGCTCCTGGGTAGGTTTTGGCTTTCTTTACGCTGTTACGGAACCTTTCTTTTATCATTATGTAATCTATTTGATTCCTCTTCCTATCTCCAGGGCTTTTCCATGTGTATAGTTTCCTTTTCTCTTGCTCAAAGTAGGTGTTACATATTATCAGCCTGTTTTCTTCACAGAATTGTATTAATCTTTCTCCTCTGTCATTTCTTTTTCCTAAACCATGATTTCCTATAATGGTCTTATATCTACCTTTTCCTACTTTAGCGTTCATGTCACCCATTACAATCAAGATGTCTGAAGATTTCACTTGCTTCATAACTTTATTTAGGTCTTCATAGTATGCTTCTATTTGTTCATCTGTGTAGTCTTGAGTAGGTGCATATGTCTGTATTATTGCTATGTCGAATGGTTTTGCTTTCAACTTGACTAGTATAATCCTATCACTGTATGTCCAGTGGGTACTTATATATTTTTGTATCTCTCTTTTTATCAGTATTCCTACCCCCCTTTGATGTTCTGTTGTGTTTCCTGAGTATATAAATGTATATTTTTCGTCTTCAATGTACCCACATTCTTTCCATCTAGTCTCTGATATGCCTAAAATATCTATATTTATTCGTTCTGCTTCTTGAATTAGATTTTCCAATTTCCCTTGTTGATATAGAGTCCTAACATTCCAAGTACTTATTTTAAGATCTTTCCTCCGACATAAGTTCGAATTTCTCCGACTCTCCATGGCTTCCTATAGACTGGTACGTGATGAGGCTCCAATCTCTTTCACGGTGGTCAGCCATGTTCGTCTTTCGTGTTCTGAACATGCCTCTTGTGTACCACACACTTTGCTGTTTTCGCTTTCTGGGCCGTTGATCATTCTTGATTCCTCCGCCTCCATCCACCGTCACAGACTTTTTACATAAGGGTTGAACATACCCGTTTTTCCGTCTTTTGATGTTACTCCTCCATATTAGTCTTGGTCTGCCTCTACCTCTTTTACCTTGTATTTTCCCTTCCAAGATTACTTTTTATAAGCTGTTGTGTCTTTTAACATGGCCCAAAAATCACATTTGTCTTGTTTGAATTGTGTTTAATAGTTCTCTTTTCATTTTTAGTTGTTTTAAGACTTCATCGTTTGTTTTCTTTTCCTTTCATCCAATTCTACCTATTTTTCTATAAATCCGCATTTCAAAGGCTTCAATTTTATGTTCAGTTTTCTTTACCAATGTCCATGTTTCTGCACCATATAGGAATGTTGAGAAGATATAACATTTTTCTATTCTTAGTTTTAGCCCTTTTGTTGCTATTCTTTTGTTTATTTCAGTCTCTCCATGGCTTTCTTTGGATTGTTACGTGATGAGGCTCCAATCTCTTTCCACCTTTGACGGTGGTCTGCCATATTCGTCTGTCGTGTTCTGAATATGCCTCATGTGTACCACACACTTTGCTGTTTTCGCTTTCTGGGCCGTTGATTATTTCAATT